>JANHGC010003824.1:40849-54453 GCA_027560395.1 Boaedon fuliginosus | reverse complement strand
CATATATAACAACCAAATCTATTTGCAGATATCGTGTGTATGGATTTACATCATCATTCTAACCAACACTTATTGTTGACATAAGTTTCCAACTTATTTACTTATCTTTTGATTTACTATGTCTCTTAGGCAACCATTTGTACCATGGTTCCCAGGCTTTATAAGTACTTTGTTTCCCTTTTATTTCTTAGAGTCAAAGTAAGACTACTTAGCTCGGCACAGTCTAAAATTTTCTTAATTATAGTCTCTTCTTTTGGTATTTCTTTGTTTTTCCAAAATTGTGCAAAAGTTATCTTTGCTACCGTGATCAGATGTACAATTAGATATTGTTTTTCTTTCCTTATCTCATCTGGTATCATGCTCAATAGAAATATTTCAGGTTTCATTTCTAGATTTTTCCCTGTTATTTCCCTTATCCATTTTCTAATTGTCTTCCAAATTTTTTTTGCTTTTGGGCAAAGCCACCATTGGTGGTAGTATGAGCCTTTTTGTGCATTGCACTTCCAATAGTTTGGGGCCACATTTGTATACATTTTTGCCAATCTGGCAAGGGATAGATGCCACCTGTAAATCATTTTTAACACATTTTCCTTATACAATGTTGCCATGGACATTTTAATGTTTACTTCCCAGCTTTTTTGCCAATGGTCTAGATCTAACATATAGTAAATTGATTGATTTCAAGTAAAACACTTTCTGAAATGGAATGGGTGTACGGTGTGATAAATTGCAACATGGCTTCTTGCAGCCTGAAAATGTCAGGATTTTAATTTAAAATTGCATTAAACTTCCCCCTAATTTTACTTCTAACAGGAGTAGTAGTAATCCAGAACATCAGCGCCAACAGCCAGTGGCTGCTTTTGTTTTTTGTAGCCCTAGAGATTCTTTTATCCACTATTGCTTAAGATTGGTGGCGCAATTTCATATCACTATGAGAAAAGAAACACATTAAAAGTGTAAATGGAAGTTAAAAAAATAAATAGAACTTACCATAAAGCAAGGAATTATTAGACTTGAAATATTAGACCTGCTGGATTCTAAGTTTCTCTTACAACTTTGTTGTTATTTAATGAGGATGATAATAAATTCTATGGAATAAATTTCAATTTATGAAAAACAGATGTAAGAGAAAGAAAAAAGGCAATATATAAACCCTGTGATTAAAAGCAAATTAGGAGCAACATAACTACAACATTATATGACTTGCAATATATTGCTAATCACATAGGTGAGGGAGTGGACTCATTCTCTATTATCCAAGTAGATAAAAGGGGAGTTGTTATTGTTGTCATTATACAATTCAGAAACTGCTAGACTTCATTAGGCCTCTAGGCAGTTGACCATTTAAAACAAGCAACAATTTAAAAAATACAATTATTATTGGGGTTCAGTTGATTAATTTAGTTAAAACTAAGTAGTTTCTAGCAAACGTCTATCTATATGAGTTGTCAGCAACAGAACAGGTTGCCACATGAAGTGATAATTGCTGGAGGTCTTCAGAGGCAGAATGACCATCTGTCAAAGATGGAGTCCTTCATTTAGCAGGGGCATGGATTAGGTGAATTCTAAGGTCACTCTTAACTCCACAACTGATAAATGGATAGTAATTGGTACTAATCCCACAAGAACTGTATCTGGGTGGGGGGAAGCCATATCTTTATAGTATAAAGCTGTAAGTAGAAAGAAAAAAATGGAGCCGAAAAAGCTATACAGCAAGATTGATTCAGGCCATGAACTCTATAATTCTAGATTTGAGCAATCACAGAGTCATGTACTAAGGCCTGAAGTTAATTAAGAATGACTACTTGGAAAAATTACTTTTTTGTAAATATTAAATAAAATTAAGTCATCATTCAAATAAATGTGAGTTATGGAAAAAAGCTGTCTATTAATATAAGATTGCCAGGGTTGGAAGTAGAGAAAGTTCATTACAGATTTATATGTCAATATAAGTCTGTAGAAATATATTTATGTTGACCTACTTTGGCACCTTTTAATTGGAAGCACTGGAAAGAATATTTGATAATATATTTATCTTTTGGCAACAGGAATGGTAGTTTCAACTTACAATATTGCAGGCACTTATTTATTAAATCTAATCTATTAAATCTATAATTTACCTTTACCACATAATCATATAGAATAATGCAACTTATTGGTCTGATTATTTTGTTCATTTTTCTGAAGTTATAACATGTTTTGTTCTAAGCTACAAATAGCATCAGTTCCTATTTTTTCTGACTGAATGGAGCTTTTTCTACTGTGCTTGCAGAGTATATGATCAGTTTAATGTTGATATTGTGCATCCAGTAATGTCCATGTATAGATTTGTCTTTTAAGCTATTGGAATAAGGTACACCGTTTATGCTAAAAAGACAGAGTTTTCTTGAAAATTTATTCTGTCTCTTCTTTGTTCTGTAGATTGGGAAGATTTTTTTCTATTATTCTAATGCCATTTTACTTCCATCATTAACATTACTTGAATTAATTAACATTAATATAATGTTTAGTATTACATTTGGGATGAAGTGATGTGTTGACCAGCCACTGTAATCCAGCTGCACATTCAACTTTTGATTCCTCTGGAACTTGAAACATTGGTTGGCTTACCTTAGATTTTGAGATTGTTGTATCATTTCTGGGATTGTTTCAGATCATTAAATTTGATGTCCTTTTGTTAATAATGGCTATTCCATTTCTTTTGTTATTTTCTTGCCTGCAATAGAAGAGCTGAGGCTATGAAGTGATCTATTTCAATCCATTCGTTTTCTGAATACTAGAATATTTTTATTTACTTACTAATTTATTTCATTGTTTAATCTTGACCTTTCTAATCTGAAAACTTGAAAACTTTGCTGCATTAAAACTTTGCTTTAATGCAGCATTGAAATTTTCCTTTGCTTCTGGGAACCTCAGCAGGTGGGCTTCGCCTTTTTAGCCATCAGTACTACTCATACTTGCTTGTTACTGCAGTATCGTGTTCCATATTTTCTGAACTGGGGGGCAGTGTTGGGAGGCTCATCTTTCAGTATCATGTTGACATTATTCTGATTCTAAATACCCATTTAATTGTTCTGGACAACGTTTTGGACTTGTTTCCTTCTCTCTTTTCTCCCATTTACATAGCCTCTATAGTTGGGTGTTGGAAAAAGTGGGGGCTTTCAAATCTGTATCAGCCCCCATTATAGCTTTCAGTGAACATACAAAATATTGGCAGTCGAGGAATTTTGCCATCATGCAACAATACAGATAAGACACATAAAGCCTGTAGTAAAATGGTGTAGGGACAGGCTGTTACAATTTAGTACTTTCCTTTTTCTGTGGAGGGGATGGTGAGGGATTTGTTTGTCACTCCAGGAAGCCTTGCAAGTCAATGGGTGAGTACTGGGTGAAGATTTTTATATACTTCCAAGCCAATCAGATGGAGGGGGGACATATTGTTTCCTAGCTTTCACCATTTCAGTGTTGGCAGAGCTGAAGACAGTCACAATGGCAATTCAGACTGCCTTGGAGAGGTTAAGAATAGACTCAGTGTTGTGTGGAAGTGGCCATTGTCTAAAGTAGCAGTGGGCAACTCAAGACTTAAGGAATCCTGACTGCAAGTTATTGTTTTTTTCTGCTAATGTAACTGTGAAACAAGCCTTATTAAATAGGATCATTGGGAAAAGGTCTGTCTTCCCAGTGATCCTGCTCAAAATTCCTGGTCTCCTAAGCAAAATTCCTGGTCTCCTAAGCAGCAAATGAGAAGTCTACAGACAATGTTGGTGTATGACGAGAAACATCTTCATTGCTTCATTATTTTCCAAGATTGCAACTTTCCTACTTCTACTAGTAACAGGATGTGGGAAGGGAATGGCTATGTACAAGTATTTTTGGATAAATGTATATCCTGTCATCTAATGCAGCCATTACAATGCATAATATTTAGTTTTTAGATTTTTTTAAAAAAGTAAGTATTTTGGAAAATTATTGTGGAAAAACATCACATTTGTCTTTATTTTTTCACAAAAAGGGAGAAAACAATCTTAGAAGAAATTCATTATATTTTACTAGCTTCATTCATTGTTCAAATGATACAAAAAGAATTCTTCAGATTCATTAATATTTGATCTTCAGGTTCTCACATTTAGACACTGATTTTTTCATCTTTATGAAATCCTTTTCTTTTCTTTTTATATCTATCATTTGCATAACATAATTTTAATACTAATATTGGAACTAACAATTTTCAAAGAGTACTGTTTGATACAGTGTTAAAATCAGAGTCTAATAAAAGACTCTGTAACAGAGTCTTTGTAAGATAGTTTGTAAGATTGTAAGATAGTTAAACATTCAAAACCCTTTTGCTGTGGGCCACTTCCATCAACTGAAGTAACCAAGCTACTTCCTGGCATATGTCTAAAACCTATACACTTTTGAAGTTTTGGGCAGATTACTTTAATGTTGTCACTTATGGGGCTCAGAATCTGGACCGCTATTCTAAGTACGGTATCTAAGTGCCTGTCCAATAAGATTGATTAGAGCAGACTTACTCTGAGTCACTTCTCTTAGGTCAGTGTTTCTCAACTTAGCAGCTTTAAGATTGTAGAATTCAACTCAAGCAATATGCTGGCTAGGAACTCTGGGAGCTGGTCCATACATCTTAAAAGTTGCCAGGGCTGAGAAACACTGTCTAAGGATTCTTATAAAGAACCCAAGGAAACAAATATTTTCAGTCACAGCCCTCTTCTTTGGAATAGTTTATCTCAAGATCAGGTGAGCCCCCACTCGGCTGAGTTTTAGGAGAACTGTACAAATTTGGCTTTTTAAGAAAATCTTGAAAAGAGATTTGGTGTAAGAGTTGGAGCCTCCACCCTGGGTTTTGTTTGTAGTTTTATTATTCCTCAGTAATCATAGTCTTTGTTTTTATGTTGTTGTTGTTTTTCTTCCTAATGGTTAGTTTGCACTTTTCTTAGATTGTTTTACTATTGTCATTATAATGTAAAAAGAAAAAGTATGCTCCTTGGTATTTCTGGGTTGGAGCAGCATATAAATATATCTCTCTCACATGTGTGTGTGTGTTTCAAATCTATGAGAGGTGTGTGTGCATGCATGGTTTCACAGATTTGAAACAAACACACACACTGTTGTCTTCTAGCAACTGCCTGAACAAGTCCCTGAAATTTTCTTGGCAAGGTTGTTTTCAGAAATGGTTTGTCATTGCCTGCTTCCAAGAGCTGAGATTGAGTGAGTGGCCCAAGGTCACAGGCTGGCTCAGTGCCTAAACTGGGACCAGAACTCATGATCTATATGTTTCTAGACTGACCCTATAACCACTAGACCCAATTGGGTCAATTTCCCTTTTTTTGTCCCCAGTTTTCTTACTAGGTCCACCTCAGCTCAGGTCAGTCAGTGAACATTTTCAAAAAGCTTGCTGTCAGGTTGCCTGGCAAGTGGGCAGCCATAAAATTGAATTAATTAATGAATTAATATGCCTGTTTTCAAGTCTTACATGCTTATAAGATACTAGCTGATTACCCGGCCTTGCTTGGTTTTTTTTTTAAAAGGTGTATATTTGTGCTGCAGCATTTGTAGGCCTTCTGAAGCCCCCGGCGCCCCCTCCCACATATCTGCTCCAGCAAGGCTGGTTCTGGGGAAAGGCCAGGCCCAGCTCTGGGGAAAGGCCAGGGGCAAGGCCAGGCCAGGCCAGGCTCTGGGGCAAGACCAGGCCTGACTCTGGGGCAAGACCAGGCCAGGCTCTGGAGCAAGACCAGGACTGACTCTGGGGCAAGGCCAGGACTGGCTCTGGAGCAAGGCCAGGACTGGCTCTGGGGCAAGGCCAGGACTGGCTCTGGGGCAAGGCCAGGACTGGCTCTGGGGCAAGGCCAGGACCGGCAGGCGACCTTACCTGACTAGGCAGGCTTCTCTGTTTGAGCACTGTTTGAAAATATGGAGCCTCAGTTTGAAAGAAGCCTCAGTTTTAAAACTGCACACACTCAGTAGAAGGTTGCTGCTTGTTCATGAAGACTGTCCTCTTTGCCCCCCCCAAAAAATGGGCAAAAAGGCCCCCTACCCTTTGTTGACCCCAACATTGCTGATCTTACTACGCTTAGCTATCTATCTGCCAAGTTTAAGATAGATTGGTGCAGGACCGAAAGTTTGTATAGAGCACATACAAACACAAATATCCATCCCACTTCTCTTTTATAGATATAGATATAAATAAATATTTATATCTCTCTGGCATTAATCACTGAAACTTGAGTGATTGAAATGAGTCAGTCACTCTTGCTATCTAATGAGCTTCAGGTAATAGCTATGACTGTCAAGCTTCCTCATGTAGGAAAGAGAAAAGGGTGGTTGTGATTTTTCATTCAGTCTTGTCTGTTGGAAACTTTTATTTTCACTCAGACTGGTACTAATTTGAGGCAGCAGCTAGCTCTTTTACTGATGGCCTCTATTTATCATTAACAGGGGCCCATTTCACAATTATTTCTGGAAGAGTTACCTCCTTGGCTGTGTGAATTTCTTTCACTAATTTGTCCTTCACACCTTTGTGGGGATTTTAATATGTGTATTGATCCCTTACCAATGGCAGAGGAGTTTTGTTCTGTTCTTTAAAGATATGGTCTAATTTTTTCATCCTTTGATTTACCTTCGTCTTCAGTTATTTCACATTCCATGGATTTCATTTTGTCCTCTGGGTAATCTTTCTTTCTTTCTTTCTTTCTTTCTTTCTTTCTTTCTTTCTTTCTTTCTTTGTGTACTACATGATTACTATGTTGAATGCTCGTATGGCTCATTTTCAGCTTTTAGAACTGTCTTCACAGTTCATGTATATACACAGTTCATGTATTATGAAATTTATCTCATTCTGTCTTTTTTCTTTTTTGGAAATTCTACTATTGTGGCTTTTTTGGCTGCTTTGTTTATTAATACCGGTAGCACCATAGCATTCCTGGTAGGATTGTCCTTTGTTATGAATTTATTTTGAGGGCCAGGCTTCTTTGCCTTAAATGTCTGCAGCTGTGAAGATCAAAGAATCCTGGTTAAATGGTTACAAAGGCATCTGGAAATATGTACCTGAAATATGCTGCGGACATGTACAGAACAGTCTTTTTACCTTCACTCTAAACAGGCTTTCTTTCAAGCTACTATTAGATCTCATGCCAAGGCATTATTTTTATTCGGTTTCTTCCACCTTCTGTTCTTTTTTATTTTTTTCCTTTTTATTATACAGATGCTTTCTTTTTTATTACATTATAAAGCATACATAATACATTATATTATTTGGATACAATGGTAATTGTTCAACATTAATAAAAGTTTATTAACACTCTAATGTTTAGAGTGAAGGTAAAAAGAGAGAAACGTGCTATTAATATTAATTACAATTTAAAGTCACTCTTAATGAGCATGATTATTTAGGTTTTTCATCCAGAACTGAATGTAATAAAAAAGACACTGGAGATTGCATCAAAGTATTTGTTGTACAATAAAGATTTCTATCTTAAACTGATTACTTTGTATTAAAGCTTCTATTATATTGATACTTAGCATTATTTGTCAGTGTTTTTAAAAAAGTAGGGGAAAGATGAACAAAGCAGTTTTGACAACAATTAAAATACAAGGGAAAAAGGAGAAGGCTATTCACTTTCTAATTCATTCCCCTTCCATTGTACTTCTGCTCATTTACAATATTTAAACATTCCCCGCCCCCCAAAGCCAGACTGTAAATGTTTGTATTTGACAATACTTATCTCTGGTGTGCTATAGTTCATGATTAGGGTTTGCAATATCATTGTTATGCTGATAATACTCAAGTCCATGGGTCTTGATGACAGTGCATGGTCAGCCATGATGTAATTTTTTATTAGCTTTTGATCCTAGAAGTCCTCTCATTATCACTACAAGATAAACTATATGGATAAAACAAAGATTGTGTGTCTTTTCCACTCTCCATTATATTTATGTCTATGGCTTCCATATTGTTCCAAATTCCTCCCCTTGCAATATTTTGTTGGGATTTTGGTTGATATCAGCTGTACCTACTTATTGATTTTACAGCATGTTTTGCACATTTTCATTTGATGAGTATTTGGAGAAACTGGTGTTACTGGTCCATGCTTTCTTTTTCATCCTTATATTAACAGGGATAATTTCTGGACAGCAGTTTCAAATTCTTTTATGTCTTCAAACCATAGTCAGGAACATGACTGTTCAAACTATTATGAAGTTTCCATGTCATTATTTATGTGTATATTCTGTACTGTTGGAGGATGTTGTTTTAAATATGCGTGGAAGCTGTGCTTTGGTTTTTTTAAAATATTTGTTTTGTGGGTTGATAAGTTTTGAACGAATTTTATTGGGTAGAATTATGTATCTCTTATGCTTTTCTTTTGATGTGAATCATGCCAGGGTAAATGTAATAAATATTATTTTGGTTGGCCACAGTTAACCAGTTGTTTAGACTGGATTTAATGTTTTTGTCCTGCTACCAAAGACCTGGGATAGGCCGATGTGCATGTTTGATGGTGTTACAGATATCATTGCAGAATGTAAGCTGTTCCAAGTAAAGCTGTCTTTTGCAATTGACATTTAGTGAATTTGTCAATGCCAGTGGTGTTCAAGTGTTGTTCCAATTGTTTTGAGATTGCATCCAACGTGCCTATTATTGGTACTACCTTTATTTTCTTTTGCCACAGTTGTTTTATTTTTATTTTCAGGGCTTTGTATTTTGTTATCTTTTCCAGTTTTTTCTCTTCGACTGTCTCTGGGGTTGCCCATTTTACACAAAGTAACTCTGGGTGGCATGCAATTAAAAAAAAATTCCACAAAGCCAGTTAAAAACAATTCAAACAATAAACATAAATAAAACAAGTTTGCAAGTAGGAAAATATTATATAAAATGTAACCAACATTAGGCTCCCTATTACCAGGGAATAGGGAATCCCCAGACAGGCTGAAAAACATTACATTTTGAATGCTATCTAGAAGGCTGAAAATATTGTGACTAACCTGACTATTGGAGGGACAATGTTCCAGATGGTGGCACAAAATGCTCGTCTTCTAGGGCCCATTAGATTGAATTCTTTTGCAGACAAGACCCTCATAATGCCTCTCCTGCTGGACCTGATGGATGGTTAGATGTAATTGGGAAGAGGCAGTCCTTCAAGTAACGTGCCTTAAATTGGGAGGAGAATCTGAAGGCCATAGTAATGATGAAAATTGGGTGGAAAAGCTTTTTTCTACCTTGCAGAGAGTGATGTTAGATCTATTGGAGGACTTGTGCTACTGTTTTAAATGCTTCCTGATTCAAAATAATGAGAAATTGCACCAATTGTTCAAGGTCTACAAAGAAAGGATTCAGGGATTATAGAGTGCCTGTTCTTAACATGGGAAAAACAAAAACTCATCCCTCCATAATTTGTTTGTTATCTTTCTTCTTTTGTTCTCTATTCACCATAGAAAATTATTAATGATTTATAAGTCACTACACTATTTTTAAAGATTTATTGTGGCTCCCTTTTGTGCAATCAAGAAAAGAAAAAGTTGTTAAAGAGGAACCAGCCTCTCAATCATATTTTCAGCAAAACGTATTGCTTGTGTCCAGGGATGGAATTCTACCTGTTCAGCCTGGTTTGGGGGAACCTGTTGTTCGGTTCGGCCTGGTTCTTGTGAACCGGTTCTGTCGGCAACAAGTTGGGCCCACCCACCTGCCCCTGCGTTATTCTGTGCTTTAGAAGCCTTTTTAGAAGCCCAGCTGATCGGCATGGCAGCGTAATTGCTGCCCGTCAGCTGTTCAGCTCACCAGAGCTGCAGTAATAGGTGAGTTCTATCGCTCTTCGCTAATGGAATGTGCGCATGCAGCGCTCACCGAACCAGTTGTTAGACCAGTTAAATCACTACTGATTGTGTCTAAAAACATAATAAAGATGTTAAAAGATTGGAGTAATGTTTCCATTTAAAAAGTAGGAATATCTTAGATGCAATTGCATCTACTACAGTAACAACTTACATTAAGATTGCAAAAATAGATGTAGATTCATATTCTTATTCGTTAAAATATATGGATCAGACCTTAATGTGGAATAGGATGATAATTCCAGTTAAAGCTGAGTCATGCCATATCAGTGGCTTTTCTTCACTGAGAATTAACATATTTTGAAGGGGAAGAACAATTAACTCTCTTACAGATATGGAGGACAAACTTCTAAGAATAAGATCATATATGGGCATCACATATATGATTTGGTTAAGTAATACCCACATGGACAAAAAAGTAACATAACTAATTAAGGATGCTTGATTTCAAGCAAATGTCACAACCACTATATCTTACCTGATGACTGACCAATTATGCAATATGAAATCAATTTCTATAGAGAAAAGCTTTATGATTGGATCATCCAATATTGTAGTAGCAGAAGGAGTAAAACAGACCAGGTTTTTTTTTCTGGTTCTATTTAATAGTCAATTTAAAATGGAATCACCAAAGAAATTAATTCTATCTAATTCTCTCTCAGTTGTTCTGCTCTTGCTGGACTTTCTGAGAAAGAAAAGTAGAGGGCTGATTCATATGCAGCCGTGACTTTCAGATTTGATCAGTGCTTAATTTCTGAAAGCAAAGCTAAGTTTAATTTCAAACTTGCCTAAAAGTCACAAATTTCAATATGAAAAATTAAAATACTAATTTGAGGAGTGGGTAGAAAGTTCTCATGAAGAAAAATATTCTAAGTAACATTATCTTACTACCTCACATTATGCACAATTGAAGTGTGCTCAATTAATTCTTCATTTTTGGTGCTCAGCCTTAATAAATTCAACCTTAGGTTTTGTGAATTAAATATGGCTTTTAAAATCTGAAATTATTAATGCCTGACCGTGTAAATCAATATGCTAATGCATTGGCTGGTAATGTAATATGAGCATATAGCACTGAAGTTTCAACTTAACTTGCTCCTATTGTATGGAATAAACTTTGAGGGCCACCCTCCCAATTTCAGATACAAACAATCTGAAATCAGGATAATTTGTCAACAAAACAAGGGGCAGGTAGAATGTGCCCATTCCTCAAAAGATAGTAGCTTCAAACCCATTGCCCCTTGGGGACCATACAAAAATGTAGAAAAATTTACACCTTGCTTTGATTATAAATAGGGTTTGCATTTGCTACCTAGCAGTCACTGGAAATCTTGAATGACAGCTTCCTTGATTTTTACGATAAACCTACTTAGCAGATGATTGCACTTTTCAAGGCCTATGTCTGCCTTCTTCCAGTTCTAGGTTGTTGATAGAAGCCTAACAGAAATCCCATATTAAACTAAACTGGCAAATGCCGCCATACAATTCAAACATAATACAGTTGATCTTGGTTTTGAGGATAGAAGTAAGACAGGATAAGTCTCCAACCTTCTTGTGTAATATGGTTTGTAACATAAAAGAAGAGTGCCATAAATCAGCATTGGTATAACTAAAGATTAAAAAAGAAAAATGTGAAAATAAAACATAAATTTTAACTACTCTTGAAAAAAATGGTACCATAATAATACATTTGCAATGGTGCTTGTGTGTAGCATCCAGGTTGGGAAGGAAACACTACTGCAACAATAGTTCAAAAACAGCTGCACTTCTAAGCAGATTTATAACTAGTACTATGAGGGATTAACATCATCTCTTTGTAATGGAATTAAGAGATTTCCACTGATTTAATCTGTTAGAGTTTTGTTCTACAGCAGTGTCATACCAAGATCTTGCAACATCTCTAGCCGCTATTGCAAATTATATAATTATATATTGGCATTGAGGCATGAGACTTGGGAGTATGGTTTTGGCTGTTATTAATAATTTATGAATAATTGTCACTTGAAAAAGTTGCTACCTATACATATAAAAATCTATACACTTGAAAAATCATCAAAGTAATAGAAGAAGAATCATATAAATATGACAGTACAGATAACCCTCAACTTACAATCATAATTGGTATGATGCACGATTCTGCTTAGCCTTGTTATTCAGATCCAATGTAGCCTTCTGAGATTCTAGCAGGCTAGTAGGAGCAGCGAATCTCTCTTCAATGCTAGAGGGTCGATTGTCTGCAATAAATAAGTACAAGTAGCTCTGTGTGAAATAGTTACTCTTCTGCTCTCTTCTGTCAGACGGATTCCTGGGTTCCCTATGAGGTTTTCAGCTTACTTGGAGGGAAACAAACTCAGGAGCCTCACTAGGAATTGTCCTTCCTTCTCTATGTTAGACTCAGGTTTTTGCCCTGATCAGGTCATGAAGCCCCTGCTTCATGGGAGACTGAAACATGTGATGAACTGCAGGACTGAAGCTTCTTTTATCCTGATGTTATCTATCATACACAAGGAGCCAACACCCTGGGAGATCATAACTCATTTATAATGGAGCTGTTCCTATCTCACCAGATGGCAAGTAGGATTAACAAATAAATATCATCACGTCTGTGATGCCCAGGTATAGTTAGGAGTAGTCCTCCCTGCTGAAATGGTGGAAAAGCAACTTAATAAATAAGATCCTTCAACAAATTACAGAAATCTGGTGGTGCCATTCCAGTTATTCCAGTGTTAAAGCCCAGTGGCATGATTAGATGGGGTGGAGATTACAAGTACATTGTGAATAGGTCAGTTAAGCAACGTCCTTAATTTTGTCTGTTCTCAAGCAGCAGATAAATATTCTTGTTTTTTGGGAAAGTTTGACTTGGCCAGAGCACTATAGTGAGATGATAAAGCGTTGGATTTCCAAACCCTGATTGTTTATCAAGTGACTTTTCTGATTAAGGATCTCAGGTTTGATTGCTGTAGCCCCTGGAAGTCAAGGAACCTTTCCTTTTGAAAATACAAAAATTAGTTTTAAAGGCTTTTGAAGGCCGTTGAATGTATGTGAATGGATGGATTTCTGATTTTAAATTGTAATATATTGTTTTTTAATTGTTGTTAGCCGCCTCGAGTTCCCCTTGACCGGGAAAATGAGGCGGGGTATAAATCGAATAAAAACAAATAAAATAAAGTAAATAAATAGTTCTCTGTTGTGACAATGACTTCCTTGCCAGATCCTCAGAGGTAGAACTGACAGTGAGCTTTGGAAATTCTAAACTATTTTGACAAGTCAGACCTTGTAAAAAAAAAAAGAGAGAGAGAAATGTGAAACTGGAACTTCTTTAGTCACATTTTGGGATTTTGTCCATAGATTTGACATAAGGCAGAGTAAGGCAGAATCAAACACAGACAGGTAGAACCAAGAAGTTCATGGAGAAATTGATTATAGATTATCAGCATAATCCTTACTTGAACTGCTTTTTACAGGTCTGAGGGTACACTGACTATCCCAAACTGTGGTTCCTCCATGAACCTGCAGGATTTACTCTTGATATATTTAAAAGCTTAACAAGGCCTCCTGGACCTACAAGGCCAGGTATAAGCTCTACTATGCAATATCTCCACTTGTGGTCTACTGCGTTGTTCCTTCTTGTTTCTTTTCTGTTACCAAGGAAGCCGTCTTAGCTAGTTGGAGTATGTCTCAAACGTGTGAGCGCGAAGTAACAAAAGAATGTGGATTCAAGTTGATCCAGGGAGAAAAGTTTATTTACACAATCATGAAAG
>JANHGC010003824.1:29712-40749 GCA_027560395.1 Boaedon fuliginosus | reverse complement strand
GCCTCGAGTTCCCCTGGAAGGGGTGAAGAGAGGCGGGGTATAAATCCAATAAATAAAATAAATAAATAAATAAATAAGGTTTTACCATGCGGGCCCACCAGCCAACATTTTTTCATTGACGGGACCTTTAATAGGCCCTCTCTTTGGGACCTAACTGGGGGGCTGGGAGGCATAAGGCAGCAGGAGGTGTTCTCAAAGGTACCCTGCTCCTAAGCCATGTAGGGCTTTAAAAGTTGTCACTAGCACCTTGAATTGCACCCGGAAGATCACTGGCAACCAATGCAGCTCACAGAGGATAAGTGTTGCGTGGGTGCACCTAGGTCACCTAGGTCACTCGCGTGGCTACATTCTGAACCAGTTGAAGTCTTCGAGTGCTCTTCAAGGGCAGTCCCACAGTCCATTCCGCACAGTCCATTATTTTCTTTTTTACTTCATATTCCATTGTGCTCAGAATCTTACAGAGGACTGTTGTTTCAGAAGCAATAAGTATCAGAATTGTATTCCATGAACAATATTTCATGGTCCCTTGAGTTATCTGTTGAAGAATGCTATGTTATATACCCTTTATTTATTTCATTCCGACCTACAGACCTTAAAGATCCCAGTTAGATCCCACAGAGTTGGCATGCTACGGGTCCCGTCAGCCAAGCAATGCTGGTTGGCGGGCTCCCGTGCTAAAGCCTTCTCTGTGGCAGCACCGGCCCTTTGGAATCAACTTCCCTCAGAGATTAGGACTATCCCCGCTTTTTCAGCCTTCCGGAAGGCCACAAAAACTTGGTTTTTTCGGCAGGCCTGGACTTAACCATCCTTCCCCTGAAATGCTTGAAAGGTTGTTTGATTGTGGATTGTGTGTGTTTAGATTTTTATATTGTATCTATTGTTTTAAAATGTTGTTAGCTGCCTCGAGTTCCCCTAACCCGGGAAGTGAGGAAGGGTATAAATCCAAATAATAAATAATAAAATAAATAATGAACCATGAAACTATTGCAGGATTTTTTTGGAGGGTATAATTGGACCTTTGCTCTAACTACATAGTTTATGAAAAAAAAATCAAAAATGCGAAAGTAAGAACTTTTTTTCCCTGCCCCCTGCATGTGTGTTCAGTATGACCTTAAGATAGAGGTTGGACTACCTGTAACAGAAAGTAGAAATTGATAATCTGTTTACAAACTGTTTACCTGATTAAGCCTTAAATCTAGCCCCTATGTGGCAACTTGCATTCATCAACAAAAGAACCATTGACTAAAATTTATTAATTTATTTATGACATAGACTTTAACAACTCCTGATTCTAGTTGATTCCAGTGACGACGACGACAACAACAACAACAATAATAATAATCAGACTATACGCAGCATAAAATGAGTCCACGTAAAAAATTTGAAAGAGCTCAGCCACTACCCTGCTCTAGGGTTTAGAAGAATAACTGCATTTTCAGCGTCCTTTGGAACATAAGCAGGATGTGAGCCGTATAGATCCGTAGGGCAATGCTGTTCCAGAGTGCAGGCACTGTGACGGAGAAGGCATCCCTCCAAGGCTCCATTAGGTGACATTGCTCAATGGAGAGAATCCAAAGTGTTCCCACCCCGGAGAATCTTACCAGACAGGGGAAAAGATAGGCAGTTCCCCAGGTAACCAGATCCTATACAAACACCCAAAGTCTTTACCTATATCCTTTATAGGTAATAATAAGCAGTGCCTTGGATTTCACCTGGAAGCCAATATTACTCCTAGACCAGTGGTGTCAGTTCACATACTGTGGCATGCTTCTTACTGCCTGCCTCAGTGCATTCTGGACTAGCCATAGTCTTAGGGTTAGATCACGGGTGTCAAACTTGTGGCATCACGTTGCCATCACATGATGTTTCCCGATGTTTTTTTCCCTTTGCAGAGCTGGGGTGGCCATCGCCTGCATGTGATGCATTTGGCCTATGGGCCACCAGTTTGACACCCCTGACTTAGGTGGTAGAAGCAGATAATACTCATATGGTGCATCTGATTAGTTTTTGTTGTTATTAGAACTAGATAAGGCCAAGAAAATTAATAAGAAACAAGCCAAATGTACTTAATTGTACAACAAATAGAGTCATAGTTTTGTTATTTTGTTTCCTTCTAAAAAAAACCTAGTTTTGAACAATTAACATGTGTTACTTGATCAGGCTTTGAATTAATTAATTCTGTTTTTTATGAAGAAAAAAACTGACTAACATCTATCTAAGGAACTTGCTACTTGCAATTCTATACATGTTTATAAAATTGATTTTTTTATTTTATTGGGTATATAGATAAACTAATATTCTGGTTTATAAAATGATTTCTCTGATCTCTTAGCCAGTTTAAAAATTATTAAATTCCAGAAGAGCAACCATATTTGTTTGTTGCAAGAAAAGTCATCCTCCTAGTCTCATACACAGAGAGAACTTTACAGTAAGGGAAAGTATGGGTAAAGATGCTTGCTGGAATGATGAAGTTAAATTGTAAAGGAAAAAAGTGTATGTAAAACCTGATTACTGCAAAAAATGAGGAGAATGTATAATGTACATTAAAATATATGTACAATTATGGTAGAAATAAAATGTTTGGAAAGCAGAGCTAAAGGGCTAAACACATAACCTCCACTGTAGTAACTGAAATTAAAAAGGAAATGGTGAAATGGAATATTGGAGAAAAAGTTTTAGAAATTTGTAGGGAGTTAGATTAAAATGTGTGATGTTACTTTAATGCATTTAAAGACAATGGTAAAAAGAACCTGTGTGGTAATTTTAGAGCTATGTTAGTTGGTGGAGACTTAAATATGTGTACACTTTTGTATGCAGATAATGCTATGTTTAGGATGAGAACCATGGACAATAGACATTACATCATACACTTTACCTAACAAGGAATAGGAACCTAAAATTAATATATGAAAGACAAAGGTTGTTGTGCTCAATGGGAAGAATGTGGTAAACAGTAGTAATTTATATATAAATTGCTATGTATATCTTGGTCAGATATTTCCTAAAAATGGGGAAATGAGTGAGAAATTTTAAGACATGCAAATGCTGGCTGGAAGGTAATAAAAAGTATGTGCTCTGTTGAGAGAAAGAAATATTTGTCAGAAGAAAGAAAATTATAATCGTGCATTAGTGTCCTTCTGTCAACTTTGTTAAATAAAAGTGAGACTTGATCAAGTTAATTAGTTGTGTTAATTATTCAACTTAAAAGTAAGTTGAATCCACTGAAAAATAATTTAAAAATAAGGCCAAAGAAGAGGAGTTGGATGAAGAATTTTTTTCTTCCATGCCTTTAATTTTTTTGATCATTTCTGACTGCTTTCCTGAATTTAATATAATACAAGTAGTCTTCGACTTACGACCGCAGTTGAGGCCAAACTTTGTGTTGCTAACTGAGAGATTTGTTAAGTGAGTTTTGCCCCATTTTATGATCTTTCTTGCTATAGTTGTTAAGTGAATGACCGCAGTTGTAAAGTTAGTAACACTGTTGTTAAGTGCTTCCCCATTGAATTTGCTTGTCAAAAGATTACAAAAGCTGATCACATGACCCCGGAACACTGCAACCGTCATAAATGTGAGTCAATTGCCCAGCATCTAAATTTTGATCACGTGACCGTGGAGATGCTGCAATGGCCGTTAGTGTGAAAAACAGTCATATGTCACTTTTTTCAGTGCTATTTCTAATTTTGAACAGGCACCAAATGAACTGCTGTAAATCGAGGACTACTTGTGTGGCTTATCTTGAATAATAGCATGATGGGAATATATGTACTCAAAGATCAGCATATTTATTCTCATTTAAATATTTTGTGATTCATAATAACTGATCACATTCAATTTTTTAAGGCTCTTTTGATTTTTAAAAAATTGTTGACTTTTCTTCCAGCAAGTTAAAGGAGTAGTATTTACCTCAAACAAAAACATATGCATATTGTACATGCACAGGCACACTCATTGATACACTAATACAGCAGGAAAGAGAGCTGAGTATTAGATTTGACAGCCAAGTCAGATCCCCCTGTTTAGAACAATGTATCTTTGATTATCCATGCAAGAGATAGGCAAGAATGATAGCCATAATATTCTGCTTGTGAACTTAAAATTGATTGTATAGTCAGCAAATATTGGAAGCAGAGTGCAAGTCTACTTGGATTTATGACCCAATCCAGAAAGGTAATTCTTATTATAGGAAGATGAAGAATGCAGTTAAATATATCACAACTATATCACATTGCATTTATTTATAAATATACACACTAAAAATTCTCTTTTTCCTTAAAATCTTCCCAGGTGTTGCTGCATTGGACTCCAGTGTTTCTGGAAAGATTGGCCTGCGAGCAGTTGTGTACTACTTCTTCACCACTGCCTTAGCTGTAATTTTAGGTAATAAGTAGTTCAACCTTTGAGTAATTACGGTAAATCCTTACATTTGAAATGCAGTGGAAGATTTTTAATAAGTTAGCAAGCTAGCAATAAATAGTCAATTTTTATCTAACTTCGATTTACAAAGAAGAACGAACTTGGATATTATCCATCTTAGAGTGTCATGATAAACAGTAAGAGAGTGTACCTCTTGTCCAGGTTATAGTCTCCGTGTGCCATTTCACATGGATACAGGTTTCTCTTTACTATCAAAATTAATATTTAACCAAGTGATTGAATATCTATTTTGGAAGGAAAAACTCCTAGTTTTGCTTCCTGAAAGATATTTTATCAAATTGTACACAGAAATGGAATAGTTAGTCAAATGATTAAGTTACTTGTACATATATTACAGCAGAATTGGGGTGCTTCTAAATGGAAAGCTTCTGATGTTATAAAACAAAATCAATCCCCTTTCTGATTAAAACAGAAGAAGCAAAAATGGGGAAAGTTATGAGGATTACTAATTGAAATAAATTACAGTTAAAGCTTGCTATAGGTTCTGTGAAACAAGCAGCATGGTTGCACAATAAAAGTTTAGCAGAAAGCAACATAGCTATTTTCTAATGGTTTTACCATCGTCAGAGGGGAAGTCATAGTCCAAAGATGTTTTCCAAGGGTATTGGAAATATTAAGGATAGCTGAAACCCTTCCCCCCCCCCCGTCTGCTATAAATAACCACAGCGTTTAGCAAAATAACTTTGGTTTGTCTGTAGCTCTGATTTAGTAGTGTTCCTATACTCTTAAGATAAAGCATTGATTATATGTCAGAAAATAATAAACTACATGTTTGGAAGAACCAAGGCCTTGAATTTAGGGCAAGCATAATTCTCATCTTTCATTTATATATCTACGCTGCTTTTTTTAAAAAAATGTTTTCTGCAAGTTTTCAACTTGTTCAGGCTGTGTTCTCTCTGCCCTTCCCTTTCGACCCCCACTCCAATTATAGGGATTGTATTGGTTGTGACTATCAAACCCGGAGTATCTCAGAAAGCTGATGAAATTGACAGGGTGGGTAGCACTCCGGAAGTGTCTACAGTGGATGCCATGTTAGACTTAATTAGGTGAGTCATTAAAACAACGGATTATGTTCATAATTTAAAAAATGTAATAATGCGAACACCTCCCTCTAAATATTCTCTTGAGATATGTGGACCCTATTGGATTATGTAGAGGCATGGATGCATAGGAAGAAAATGAGAATCTCTGAGTAATTGATAGTACCTTTGAGAAATTTTCAGGAGTGACCTTTCCCATTCCAGAATATAGTCCATTTTGCAATTTTTCTTTACCTCCTATGTTTTCAGAAAGTTTCTTGAGAATGTTTCTTCATAAAAGAAAATAAATCAGGCAAATCGGGTTCCACTTTTCAGTTTTGTTCTGAATTCATTCCTCATTTATTTATTAAAAATGCGGAATAAATGACTTTCTCCCAGTCTCCACAGTTCGTAAAAAAGTATAACATCTGCTGTAGAATTGTAGAAAAGATGCAAGGCTGTTCAGATTCAGAAGGCAGTATATTTCTGCTTTCTGTGTGTCTGCTTTTTTCTTTTATTTCATGGAATGATTCCTCCCTTACTTGCTCGAATTTGCTTTTTGTGTAACAAAAAAAACAAAGTGCTGTAAACTGAAATTTTAGGGAAATACAATATATTTGAGAGAAAGAAAGTACAGGTTCGTATCTTGAACAGTTAAATAACTAAGCCAAGTCTTTCTAAAACTTAAGGAATAATTAGGATATACATACATTCAAATATTTGGAGTAAGAGAAAAAGACTTATTACATCTTAGTTCTTAAATATGTTTTCAAAAATTTGATACTTATCTCTTTTAATCCTTTTGCAGAAATATGTTTCCAGAAAATCTTGTACAGGCCTGCTTCCAACAGGTAGATTCTATTTTTCTTTTATTTATTAACAGAAGTTCTGTGAAATTGTGGCATCTTCTTATGTAATGGTTGGACTGTATATTATTACCTATTATTTTAGATCCATAAGAAATAACTTTATTTTTACACAAGTAGACATTGTGTACTAAGATCAAATGAAATTATGTAAAGATGAAATATGAAATTTTGATATTAAGAATCCATTTCTTTTTCCAATAATCACCGTTGAGGATATAAACACTAGTTGGCAGCCAATAAACATCCATATGTTTTCTTCTGGACTCTGCACCTTTTGTATCTTAAAAACAAATCCGGCCACTTTTAACTTTTCTTTCTTAATACTATATTAGAAAATGTATCTCAACCAAATCCCTAGTTTTAAGCAAAAACCAATCATCAATTGATATTTAGACAGATACTCATAAGTTATTCATTTCTTATGGATCCCTGTCTACTCCCTATACCCAGATTCCTAAATTTTTGATGTGTAACAAGCTCTGTATTCTCACATTACAAAAATAAGAGAAAAAGGAACAGCAAACAATAAAATAGATATGGTAGTGATGGTGTCTTAGAAGTGGTAGTAGTACATGTGAACTTGCCTATTAACAAAGCATTAAAAGAGCTTTACAAATAAACATTTCCTTCATTATTCTCCACTTACACAACACATGTATTCTTACCTTCCAGTATAAGACCAAACGTGAACTAAAAATTACAAGCACAGACAAAAACGGAACCTTTCCTACAGATGAACCAATCACAACTATAATGCCAACTGAGACTTCCCAGGTAAAGAGAAAGCAACTGTGTCATTCTGTTGTGGCATAACAGAGAGACTCCTGTATCCTTAATTGCTATTAGTATTTAAGTTGTTATTAGATGATTCCTATGATATGGTTGCTATTGTGTATTATACAGCATTCACACTACTGAAATAATATGGAAATAATTTGAACAGTGAAATTCAGGTTGTTAAAATAATGACTAATAACAAGAAGCTCGAGATAGGACTGTCTGTAGAGAGGGGGGACAACATCCGCCTGATGATGGGCCCAGTGTCATGATCAAAGCTCCACCCCCTTTTAATGGGCTGCCCTGGTTGGTAGCAAAGCCAACTCTTTTAAGATCAAGCTACAGAAGCCCTATGACGCTATACAGTCAAAAAAATAAAATACAATCAAACCCCCAGCAAGGTTAAGCTGCTCCCACACAAGAGTTTAGTTGTTTAATCTTCATCTTTGCAAAATATGTTATTGCTAGTTGAGCATTTCTGTCTTCCCTTCTCAACCTACAGAACAAAACTAAAGAATACAAAAT
Source organism: Boaedon fuliginosus (assembly GCA_027560395.1). Classification (NCBI taxonomy): domain Eukaryota; kingdom Metazoa; phylum Chordata; class Lepidosauria; order Squamata; family Lamprophiidae; genus Boaedon; species Boaedon fuliginosus. Next base: position 33,122 of record JANHGC010003824.1, on the reverse strand, counting down.
AGTGGGCATGTATTCGGATGGTATTAATGTGCTCGGATTGATAGTCTTTTGTCTTGTCTTCGGAATTGTTATTGGGAAAATGGGAGAAAAAGGTCAAGTGCTGGTGGATTTTTTCAATGCCCTGAACGATGCCACAATGTATATAGTTCAGATAATTATGTGGTAAGTCGGAGAGTATCTTTTCATTAATTCCTTTTACTACTTGGTTGCACATTTCATCCAAGAGCAGGGAAAGGCTTCAAAAAGTCTGCCACCCTTTGAGAAGATGTGGCTGCTTTGCTCATGCATTTTGCAAACCTCACCTTTGAATGCTTTGCGTATGGGACCTATGTGTACATGTATCTAAATAATTTAAAATATACATAAGGATCCATGTAACAAAAATAACATATCTACCTGGAAGTTTGAATGGTTTGATCAAACAAAATATTTACTTATTTATTTATTATTTATTTATTATTTAGACTTATACGCCACCCAACTCCCACAGGACTGGGCAAATATCATTTTGAGAAGTTGCTTCTCATGTTAAGGTTGAATTAATTAACATGGTCGCCAAATAATACAAGTAATTAGTATTTCAGTAAAACTTATGCTCCAAGTTATAAATTAAATGCAGGTTTGACCCTGCTTAGAATAGATGCATGGAAATTAATGAGATAAATTACTCATCAGTAGCCATAGTTGAATGATTTCCATAGATACACCAAATTTGGATTTAAGATTATAACTCAGTCGGTTCATTTGTTTATTTAAGGCACTTATCCTATCTTTTTGTGGAAATGACACCATTCTTGTTTAATAAGTTGAAGTTGAATAAATACAAACAAAATAATTCACGATCAGAATCAATCATTTTGATCGCTTCTAAGATATTGTTATGGATTATTCTGTAAGATATTTATTTTATTATAATGTATTAATTTGAATACTGTCTTCTTAAACGAATAGTTAAATTGATTAATATTAGAAATACCAAAATTGAACAATTGGTTCTACCCCCAAAATTGGTATAACCAGTATCTTTGGGATTTCTTAGAAATAGTACTTTTTCTTCCTCAAAGTTTCTATTCAAATGGCCAGAAGAAAGCTGTCATCAATTATCTTACTATGTGGTGAGAATCTTTTGGGGGTGGGAAATGTGCTTTCTTCAGCTAAACAATCTACAAAAACACTATATTTAGACCAAGAAACTGTTACTACATTTCATCCATGATAAGCAATATAGTTCAAATTGCTATCAATCATTCAAGTTTAAAATTAAAAATACTACATCCCGAACTGTCCATTTAGTATTTCCATCCTTTGCAATAGATTTAAGAAAAGTTAAATAAATATCCTGTCTGTGAAATAATACTGCATTCCTCTGCCCTGTGTATTCTTGATATAAAGAGAGGATTGCATTGCAAATTATCTTGGCATAAATTGTGCTTCTTTGTACATTTTAGGTATATGCCTCTAGGTATTTTGTTTTTGATTGCTGGAAAGATAATAGAAGTTGAAGACTGGGAGATTTTTCGCAAATTAGGTCTTTATATGGCTACTGTGTTGAGTGGGTATGTTATTCCTTTAATTAATAAAATGTATTTATTTTCTTTTTAATTTGAATTGATAAATCAGTTTTTTTCGATAATTAGGGGAACTTTCATTGTATTGAACCTCACTATGTTTCAGGTACATTGAAAATATATAGAATTAAGACTACAACATTTTAAATTCAGTTGTTAGCCCTCAACCAATATTTAAAAAAAAACCAGATTGTCTCAGAGATGAAAGATAAGAGAAAGTTCTTGACATAGCTGCTTAATTTTTCTTAGGCTGCATATTCATGGTCTGAAATCCTTACTAAATTCATATAAAATAGAATATTATTCGTGTGTTGCACAAGTGGAGAAGAAATGCTGGGAGAATAGAGGATTTCCTAATGCATGTTATTTGCAAATACCTATAAATATATTTCAAATAATTTGCTTAAAGCAGAGATGGGAAGGTTGCTTCATTCTTTCTTCTCTGTTCCATATTGCCACTTTTCAATTATTTTCATAGGACACAAAAGACAGCCAGATTGATTTACATGCATTTAATGATTAATTAGTGACTAATTGAAAGTTTTTACTAGTATTTAACAACATTCTGCTGAGCAGTATACCTTATGTTATCAAATACAAAAGGGCTAATTTCTGGTCTAGCCTAAACAGCTTTATGGATTCTAGGAAAATCTGCTTCTCTCACTGTTGATAAATTTTGAAACCCATCTACATCTGTTCACGAAGGCTGTAATGTTAAATATTACAGTAGTTAATGTATGTTTCCTATTTCAGACTTGCAATCCATTCTGTGGTAATTCTACCACTAATATACTTAATCATAGTGCGGAAAAATCCATACCAGTTTGCCATAGGTATGGCCCAAGCACTATTGACCGCACTCATGATTTCTTCCAGGTAAGGATAACCTATTTTTTCCCCTATGCTTACATTTAGCTCTTGGGTAATACAAACCAACTTGCACATGTATTTTAGACATTCATTTGATATTAATTTAGACTTTGTCACATACATGCTGTATTTTTTATTGATGTTAGTTTTGTCTTGATCTGACTGTGAAATTAATAAATGTACACATTGGCTTCTTACTGACCTATTTCTTCTTAATGTCTTTATTTCCCGTCCCCCTTGATTTGTCGGATCTAGTTCAGCCACCTTACCCGTAACTTTTCGCTGTGCAGAAGAAAAAAATCACGTTGACAAGAGAATTACTCGATTTGTTTTACCAGTTGGAGCAACAATCAACATGGATGGAACCGCACTGTATGAAGCAGTGGCGGCTGTTTTTATTGCACAGCTTAATGACTTAGAACTAGACATTGGCCAAATAGTGACCATTAGGTAAGGATTATGCTGTATCACATATTTTACTTATTTTTTTTTATAGTAACCATTATCTTTTTTTCCATCTATAATATTTAGAATCAGAGAATCTTAATGCTGCAAGGAACCTTAAAGGTCATCTAGCCTCCTGCGGTGAATCTCCTCTAAAATTATGTTTTGCTGCAATACACTCTCATAAGATCAAGACCTCTGGTCATAGTTAAATTGTGGGACGGATTATATATCAGTAAAACTCAATTTTGTACCCAGTGGATTTTCTTAGCACTCAAACCCATTAGCTGTAATCATATCTGGACACCATATTGCTTTTTATAACTAATTTCAAATATGCTATGCTAACAAACGTTCGCTCACTCACTAATAAGATAGATGAGATAGTTCTTTTAAACAGATACAATCCAGATTTCTATAATTCAGCTTCACGGAAACATGGCTTAATGAATCAATTCCTGAAAGCAGTTTGAATATCCCAGGCTTTCAAATACAGAGAGCAGACAGAATTGTGGATGCATCTGGGAA
>JANHGC010003824.1:12791-29612 GCA_027560395.1 Boaedon fuliginosus | reverse complement strand
GCATATGCACCAAAGACAAATTCCTTGTGTGTCCAATCACACTTGGCCAATAAAGAATTCTATTCTATTCTATTCTACAAATTGCTTGACAACAGAAATAGACAGAAGATGCAGAAGAGAGGTTTGTAGCTTCATGACAGAGCTAAAAGTTGTTGGTTTTTCAAGCTGAGACATTTTCTCTTCTCTGAATACCATATCCTGTCAAGCAAGTTGGCTCAGCTAGCAGTAGTTAGCAGTGTAACACATATCTTCAGAGAGAAAAATGGAAATAATAACACACAATTTGTAAGCCATTCCTTTTAGCAGTTCTTCAGTTAACACTGTTTATTCCTATAGCCTTCCTATTTTTCAACATTTTTCTATCACTTAACGGGTTCCTTTCCATCACCCAGTATTTACCGCATTCATTTTAAAGCTAATGTTACCCAGTGCCCCATAAATATCTTTAAAACATTCCTTCCACCATTTCCTACTTCAATTTCATCCAATTATTTCATTTCTTTTATTTTTTTATTCCATTCATGGTGTTCAGAAGGACCTTGTTTTGCCCTTTTCATCCACTTCCCAAATAATTTTTTTATTTGTGTCAAAATCACTTTGTGTCTCCTCTTTGTCTTTCTAATCGTAGTTGTTTACAAAGAAATATGAATCAGTGATGTGGTAACAGCTGTAAAACAAGGCAAATGCAGTTTCAGGTTCCATCAACACAAATAAACTTTCCAAATACACTGTACCATTTAATGCTCTGTTGGTCAGACCCCACCTCAGTTATTGTGTCTTTTTTATTTGGGATGCAGTGTGACAGCAACAGCCGCCAGCATTGGAGCAGCAGGGGTACCACAGGCGGGCCTTGTTACTATGGTGATTGTACTGAGTGCAGTGGGGCTGCCAGCTGAAGATGTTACCCTCATTATTGCCGTGGACTGGCTTTTGTAAGTTCCTACACTTCTTATGCATCTCTTTACATGAAAAATATCAGCCCATTGCATTGTGTAATCAGTATACTTCTAATGAGTGCTTTCTGCTGGCACCAGGTGCGATATTTCACAACTATGTTAACATTTAGTTGACACTGTGTTACAGTATTAACAAGTATTGGACTAAGTACGCATTCCAACGCTCCAGGATATCCAATAATATTCCTTTTTTTTCTTTTGCATGAACTTGATTATTTGCATGCAATAGTAACTAAAATTGACACCATCTGAAATATTATAATAAACTTGTAATGTGATGCATTTTTATGTGATGCATTTTTGTTTAGAAGACACATTCTTTCAGCAGGAAGAAAATGACAGAATTATCATATATACAGAAGGAATGAAATACCAAGCAGTTCATTACTTTAGAAGATTTTCACATTTTTTCACTTATTACCTTAACTCTATAATCTTTCACCTTGTAAAAAGTAACTCAGTGTACAGAGTTCAATATCCCTGAATTTATATTAAGTACTTCACATACCTTTGCCAAGTAGAAGTACCTTTTAAAAAGGAAGGCTCTGCCAATCTGCTGAAGATGTGTCTGGAGAATAGGAAATCAACACTAAAATATTCATCAGATTTCCTGATTTAATGGTTTTCTTTTCCCAAAGACCAAAAACCGTTTCATGCAGAAGTAGTATTATTGCATTTACTAGAACTTGAATTTATAGCAGTGGTGACTGACATTTCCCTTAGGTTGGTCAAAGGTTATGACCAAAGTATTGTATAAGAAAGTCAGTGTTTATAAGAAGGCTCTGCTACACAATTAGCCTATTTTATTCACAGAATACGATGAAAATCCCAGAGGATATTGTCTTCTACCTGTAGTCCTCCCAGATGTATTCAGCACTTCATCCATCCTTTTCCTTACCCTCTCTCACCCACTTTGTATGGCTATTCCGTATTTTCCCTACTATGTCTTTAGTTCACTGGTCCTAGGACTTGCCACCTGGAAATCTCCAATACTACATAAGTCATGAAGATGTAGTCCTTGACCCCAGCATTTTTTTTATCATACTGTTGACCCCAAAGCAGGTAGCTCTGCAGAAACGGGGAAGCCAACCGATCTTAGATTGGATTTTGATGGTCAAGGACATTTGAAATTCCAATGTTGAAAAATGAATTATTGAGCACCACATGAGACTCCTCAAAGTTTATTTGATCTCTGCATCATGTCTTTAGTTACAATGTAAGAATTCTACATTGATATATTTTTGCCAATATTGATAAAGCTGGGGTACAAATCTCCTTTATTTATAGGTTGAATTTATTGCCATCTATCCTGACTATCCTAAAATGTTGTTTTCTAGGGATCGATTCAGAACAATGGTTAATGTGCTTGGTGATGCTTTTGGAACTGGAGTTGTGGAGAAACTCTCCAAAATGGAACTAGAACAGATGGACACCATCTCTGAAGTTAACATTGTGAATCCTTTTGCTTTGGAAACAACCGATAGTGAGGATAAAGAGACAAAGAAATCCTATGTGAATGGAGCTTTTGCCGTTGATAAGTCAGACACCATATCATTCACCCAGACATCACAATTCTGAAGTTGATTGACTAACGGAGGGCCACATTGGATTAAAGGACATGAGAGACCCTAAGTCAATCCATACCTTGGGATCATTACTCTATCGATTCCTCATGCTGCTCTTTGTCTTCTGCCTGTATACCTACAGGCATACAGAGAAAAGAATATATCTATCTATCTCACAATTCCTGTCTCCCTCAGCCATTCAGAAACAGAGAATGCAGCCATTCTGTTCCTCCTGTTGTACACGCTGCCCATACCATATTTCCCCACAACTGGGAACATGGGCTCTTTCTTCCTAGTCAATTGATGAGAGGCAGCCATCCATGTTCAGAGCTGTGGAGATTTCTTCAGAAGGTCCAAGACAGAAATATAAGTATATTCTTGAGCCTAGTTATGTTGTCAGAAAAAAATGTTCCATCATAGTTGAGAATGAATGCTAGCACTCTTAAGATTCCTCAGCAGCACCTATCTAAGATTCTGAATTGAAATCTTTTTGCGAGATTCAGAGGATAAATACATTCCTTTGGGACAGATTGTCTTCGGCTCATAGTTATGGCAGCATTTGGTCATTGTGTGCAATATATGACCAAGTTATAAAAATATGTATCTTTTTAAAGCTGTCACATTTCTAGGGATTCTAGATGTCTGCTTTCTATGACCATTCCCAGAAGTTGGAGCAATGAGCAGGAGACAAGCTATGTATGAGGAATAATAAAACAGTATTTCCAGATGCACAGAATTCCATGCACAGAATTATTTTTTAAAATGATATCCTCACTATTCTTATATTTCAATTGCTACTGAGACATTTCTCTTAAAATTGATTCTGTGCAAAAATAACTACTCCTATAGCTAATTAACTATTAAATAGAAAAAGCAGAAGGATAGTTCTGGAGTAAGTGTGAAACTTTTGAAAATATATGTGTATTTTTAAACATTGTTGTTGAAATTGGAAATTATTACTTGAGAACTTTATATTTTCATTTCCATTACAAATTATAGCGATGACATAGTGGAACTTCTTGATTAATCCAATCACAACAGCTTTGCAGCAAATTACAGTAAACCCTAATAATGTAGTTTTCCTCATTTAGTAATCTTCTTTTGGAAGCTGTAAGACACAATTTTAGAGCTCTCTGTTTGATAGAGGAGATAAAAGGATGCATTTCATGGGTATACAACCAAACTATATTTTCATATCTTTCCTCCAGTTTCCTGTCCATTCCAATCCCAATTCCTTGTGTGTCATTGCAAATGCTATTCTATTGAGGGAGAGGATATAATTGAATACAACCCTAACTTCACAGCTATTCTCTGAATGGCTTAGAGAAAGTGTATGTTTTTAAAGTATTGCATTTACTGTATGTGATTCACTGCATGTTGTTCGTTTGCTTCTTTGTTTAATCTTATAACTGAATCTGAAAGCTTGCAGTACCAAAATACAGGTCTCGTCACCGAGAAGCAGGCTTATGGTGAATTATATACCAGCTTGTTTACCAGCATATACACCTTGACTGGTGAAAGATAAATAGCAGCCTTTTATGAAAGTTCATAGTATAGAGTAATGGAGATATATTCTCATATGGACCATTTGAGTGTGATTTCTTTATGAAAACATTCCGTACTGTTAAATAGTTCATCTAGTTAGTGCTTAACACCAATACCTATGGTGCAGTTTTATTCTCCCTTGAAAAACATTATTGCAGAAGATAAACTTTTCTTTGGACATTGCCGGTTAGCTACGTAACACAAACTGAAATTCATAGAAGATAATGATTTTGTAAATAAGCTTGTGTTAATCTGAGAAAAATGCACTTAATTACTATCAAGAAACAACAAATCTGTAGCCTTAGACAGTCTTACACTGTTCTGTTCAATAAATAATCCAGGTACGTGCCAAAGAACACTGAAAAGTAACTATTCAAATAATCATGTTTTGATAAATTGCACCTTAATTGCGTGAAAGGCATAATACTGTACTGTATGTATTTAAATATAATAAGCTATAAATGAAATGCGCAAAGTGCAAACATTGATCCGTTTGTACAAATAAAGGAGTGTACAGTGTAAATCTTGTGCAAAATTATTTTTAAAAAAACATTTGTACAGCTTTGCTATTGCTAGAGGGAAAATGTTCTTAATAGTATTTTGCCTTTTCCTTGCCCCCTTCTATACTATACATGTTCCCTTTCTTTGATTTCAATAAATAGTTCTGGTCATCCAGCATATCCTTGTTCTATGTCTGTATATAGACTTGTGTATCAGCACTGATGAAGATTGGGAGCTTCTGTTCATCTGCTTAGTGAGAAAAGCAGGATAGAAGGAAAACACAGCTATTCCGTACCTCTTCCTGTTGACTGCCCATGCCATATTTCCTCACAACTGGGGAACATGGGCTCTTTCTTCCCAGTCATTTATGAGAGGCAGCCAGCATGTTCAGAGCTGTGCAGATTTCTTGTGACATAGTTTTGCTACAAAAACCCTATTGGGAGCTACTCCCAAATAAGTGGCTTCTGGCGGCTCCCATGTTAATGGGCTTCAACATTTGCCTATAAGTAACAAAAGTTTTATAATTAAGCCAGCCAGATTTACATATATCCTGCCTTCATTACTTTTTATAATGGTGACAAACTTACTTACTATTCCATCCTCCTCCTATTTTCTCCAAAACAAGAACCCTGTGAGGTGTGTTCAGCTGAGACAAAGTTGACTGGGCCAAAGTCACTGAGCCAGCTTTCATGCCTAAGGCCCTAATCTGGTGCCTTAACCACTACACCAAACTGGCTTTAAATAATATAACAAACAAACAAACATTTGGCAGATATTTTTACCTAAAGAAACAGTGGTGAATTAGATCTGAAACTCTTAAAGAACCTTGAAGAGAACTGCTTCAATACTTGGGATGACTGAAGCAATCAACCTATAACAAATAATCCTAAGAAATGGAATCAATTGTGGTCAATACATAGTTTCCTTCTTTTTACTAAGGGAGATCCTGAAGCTACAAATCACAAATATTGGCTCTGTCCTAAAGAAGTACATTATGTGCCCAGTCGAAGGGCTTCATCACTTCTTTCAGCTACCCTTTGGTAATGCACTGGAAGCTGATCCACCTTGCAGAGCAGGTTTGCTGCTACCTATCAATCGTGTTCTACAAGGTGGGTCAATAGATTAGAGAGAGAGAGAGAATTTATTTTATTGGATTTATATGCCGCTCTTCTCTCTAAGAATTTAGGGCGGCTCACAACAATTAAAAAGCATACAATATAGATACAAAATTTTAAAACTATTAAAACAATTTAAATCCAATAAATAATTTTAAAAGTTGGAACACAAATTTTTAAAAATTTAGTTAAAATTCAAATTGGTTTAAAACTGACAATGGACTCATTGAGAGTCCACTGACAGTGGATAGGTAGGTAGGTAGATACGGTAGATAGATAGCAGCAATATATATGAATGTACAACCTGATACACAAACATAAGCCCACAAATGATAAAAAAAAATATTGTAGCTTTTTCAAATGGAAAAACTTTCAAATCATTGATAAATATATAAGTCATTGACCAGGATTAACCTTGTGGGATTGGGCCCTGAATCATCAGAGGAAAGCATGCAGGCCTACATGTACAAAAATTAATCATTTCCATTGGAGTTTCTACATATTACCTGAGCATTTCAAGTTCCTTTCTAATATGATGTTCCTAGGACATCTTCAGACATGGAATAAGAGCAGCAAGGAATTTCCTATTGGGATAATATCAGTGTTGTCATATATACACCATATGTATCAATATTATATTTTAAATATTAAAAATATGTTTAAAATTCTTTGTGTATGCAGCCTAATTTCTTTATAATATTAACTAATTTTATTTAAACAAGTTGTATTCAGAAATGTCATAGAGATGCTCAAAGGTGGCTTTCTCCCATTCTTATGTCCCCAACAGAATGAATTGTTCATGTTTCAACAATTATACCCTCCTTTGTAGATAACAGATAAGTTATCTGTTATGTTCAATACTTTGGATGAATTCAGGCATTTCTAGGGAGGTTCTATCTCTTCTTCATTATTTCTGCCTGAAATTTATGAGTTGAGAGGCCTTGCTGAGTAGGCTTAGCTGTTAGAGAAGAGCTCTGTAGTAGAACAGAAGACCTTTTTTTAGAGCAGACTGCTTTGGGTTGATTCTCAGAGTACCTCCCTTCTCCCTGTTTCATGGGCTACTCCTTCCAATAGGGCGTCTTAGGGGAAAAGTGGCAGAATCTGGAGGTGAAGTTAAAAAAAGGATCAGCCTAAAATCTCTTCATAGCTACAAATGAATTAATTCCATCCCACCTCCATTGAATTCAGTTAACCTTTATCTAATTCTAACCCCTAGCACAGAGTTTCCCAACCTTTTCAGCCTCGCTGGAGAGGGGATAGGGGGTGGTTCCATGTTTGCCCACCACTTCTGGGGCCGGGTTCCAAAAGGTTCAAGGCCTGTTAGTGAGCCACAGACCAGGGGTTGGGGACCCTTCCCCTAGCAAGTGCTAACCTATAGTTAAGATTTCTGTGCATAGGCATGAGTAGCAATACATCCGTTTAATTGGACTATCGTTTGTGGACCTGATATTTTCTGCCTGACAGACCTGCCCCCATGAAATAATGTTTTAATAACAATAGTTCCAGTAACAATAGCATCATAGAAAAAGAAGGCGGGAAATTGACTTGGAAGGTAAATTAGCATCTCCACACAAAATCGTGTTCTTCATTTAGTCATCTGACCGCACATCCAGCTGCTTCACCAATATGCCCATAAAGAATTCAGATTCCCCCAGGTGATATTTTCAGGTCAAGGAGTCAGGCAGATTTGTAGGGGTAGAAGTGACCAACAAAATCACGAATGCATCTCTTTACATTAGGGCAAACCATGTTCTTTTCTCTGACTTAACACCTACTACAGTTAGGTGGCTTAAGCTTCTAGTGTTCCTCCATTTATCTTGGTGGATTTTTTAAACAAATGATCTTCATTTATACTAACAGATTCTGGGAAATGAAGCAGATGCAGAGGAGGAATGGATAGGATTCCCGTGTAACAGATTGTACTAGAAGGAGCAAGCTAACCTCAGTAATAAAAATGAATGGGTAATTGATGGTTTCTATTTATTCTCCTTGCAGTCATGAAACCATGAAACTATATTGTTACATCCATTAATACAAGATTCAGTAACTGGATTAGAAACCTCTCCTCCGCCGTACAGCATTCATATCAAAATTAAGACTAGTTTCCTTGCCGTTTGTATTGTGTAGGATTTTTAAAAAATAATAGTTAAAGATAGGGTAGAAATGTTTAGAATGACCCTGGAATTCCTGCAAAGGATTCATTTTTTGCACTGTGGTTTTTTTAAAAAAAACTTTCATATAGTTTAAAACCTACAAGTAAAAAAGGTGTTGCTACAGTTACAGTGTAAACATATATACCATATTTGATTTAATACAATTCTTTTCTTATTAAATAGAATGGTATGCAACTGGAATATTTTAATTGTCTTAATGCCATTACTAATGTAGATGAGGAATTGGGATTAAGGAGAGAAAGATTTGCAACTCCATAATGTGAAATATAGGAGAGGATAGAGAAGTCATATGCAAATATTAAAGACAGGAAAATCTGAAATAGCAAGCACTTTTAAGGTGAGATTTCCTCTTTTGAATTCAGGGGAAAATAGGCTATAATCAGAAGAATGCCAGATATAATAAAAATATTGCATAGTATTTGTGATTATCAGTCCCACTTGTAAGTCGCAATTTACCCATCCAGAATGCTGAGGCAGCATTGCCATAATGCCATATTTGAATGCTAATCTTGGGCTTTTTATCTTTGTTCCCAGACTTGAGATTGGTGCTCAATTTAGTGTTGCTCAGCCCACTTCTAAATGTCTGCCTTCCTTTGTGAGTCACTTTTGGACCCTTCTAGAGATCTGAAAAACATGTTACTGTCACATTATGTGGCTGTGGGCATTTTAAAGAAATGCCTGGCTGGAACAGGAGCATAGTTGATGTAGGTGGCATGTGCTAAGGGGTATCTGCAGGATGTGGTTTTAAAAAACAGTCGAGATGGAGGCCACTACAGCATGAACAAAAACTCTGTTTTAAGATATTTAAATTGAGTAGCTGCTACAATGGGGTTGTACAATAAACCAGAACACAGAATTATAGTTTATTGTTTTGAGATTTCTGGCTCCTGCATGAAGCAATCTGTGCTGTGATTTGTTGCTGTGGGTGTGGAAGGTGGGGTTTCCCTTTTTCCCCTGCCTTTTTCTTCTGTGTGCCCTGTGTGCTGGGTGATTTACCTCATGATGCTCCTGTTTGCTGGACTATCTAGTTTGCTGGATAGATAGATAAATATAGATGATTAGAGAGAGAGAGAGAGAGAGATGTAAAATATATTTATTTATACTCAAGTCTGTGTCAGCATCTATGACTTCATTTGGACACCGGCTTTGCAATTGACCTTGCACCATTGATTTATGAAAAGCCATAAAAATAATGTCACACCTGTTTTACCTTAGAACATAGATGTGTGGGAAACTAACATCTACCTAACATGAAGATTTGGAGAAGGATCCAACATGTGGCACACACTTGTTTGCCTGCCACCCACCTAGAACTAGAATTGCAGGGAAGATAAAAAGGGGGAAGTTCCATGAGATTTTATGCCACACTTCTTTACATGCTACCCCATACAGCTATGCTGGATGATGAATTCTGGGAATTGAAGTCCACAGGCCTTAAAGTTGCCCAGGTTGGACACCTCTGCCCTGGTCTATCAGTACTAAAATTCTAGAAAATCAAATGATACTTGTAATGTATATTAAGAGCATTTATTGCTTTCATTCTATAATTTGAGCATGAATTCAGAGGAGCAACAATTTCAGCAGCACTTTTGGTTCTGATTATGATGATGCTGAAATGCTCAAGGCCTTAGTCATAATGTCACCCAAGGAAGATAAGGCAGATATTGAGGAAAGGATAAATATATCAGCTTAGACATAGACACAGTAACGCATAATTTTCTGTTCCTATTTTTGGTTTTTATTTCTCAGACATCCACATCCACATGCCTCTCCTCTTTTGAGCAAGAAAGTATTGGAATCTGTTATCCGCTAATGTTATAATTACAGTGCGTTGTCGAACCAGGACAGGATACTGAACAGTATGAATGCTAGTTAGTATTTAGTTTTGTGATAGAGGATATAACACAGAAAAAAAAATTTTTTTAATTATCCCAACAAAATAGAAACTATAAAAGAAAGTACTTAATTTTACTTTATAGGAATATACTAAAAGAAATCTATATTTATGTTCTTAGAAAAGAGTTTCATACAAATAGGCAAGTTTAGCTCAATCCTACATGGATTTTCATAAAGATAGCTTTTTTTTTGCAAGTAGGACATACAGGTATAATGCATCATGTTGATTTCAGAAGTATACCAAGTATACTTTGAATTACTTTGAATTATTCTCTTTATAATTCAGTTACAGGTCAGGGAGGCAGTCTGCTATTGTTTGATTTTTTAATGCTTACACAACAGTACCCAAAAGACAACTACTACATGCATTCAATGACATCATCCTGCAAATGCTGCAATCATGTATTTGCATCAGGACATCTGACACAAATTCATAAGTCATTGGTGTGATTATATTGTCACATGTCTGCCGCATACTGTTGTGTTTGCACTGAGCACGTGGAAGTACTTGACTATGATTGTAAGATAAAGTCAAAACTCAGTGCTTAACTATTACATAGCCAGGTCCAAGTAGCCTTTTTAGCAGCACAAAAATTCTTATCTGGAAAAAAATGCTTTCCTACAGGACTGGATTTTCCTGGTGGCTCCATTTCCAGCTACTGGGTCTAGCTTCGTGAGATCAACCAAAGTGCTTTGACAAAGATTAATGAAAACCTCAACTAGTTGTAACTACAAAAACACATCATTCAGTCTTCTTGCCAACAAGTATATCAATATTTTGTAGCCCCCATCTTCCTAGATGTGTTAATTTCCCAAGTTAGCTTAACAGTTCTGAAATTCCCTGGGGAAAACTAATCTAAATGCCAAATAGCTTAAACCTGTTTAACCTTTTCCATTTTAACTTCCGTCAGCCACTCAGCTACGTTCAGAATCAGATCCCTTTAATTGGTTATTGGCTGCTTGGTATTTTGAGCTTTTGGCTTCTAGTCATTTTTCTTTCTTTTCCTCTTAATAAAGTTTGTTTTCTTTTAATTTTTCATCTGTAAACTGCCTATGGAATTTCCCAGCCTCAAAATAAAAATAAATAAACAAACTTCAAAGTGCAAAGTTGGTTACATATTATCATAGAATGAGATATCATGGCCATCATCTCCTTTTTAATCCAAGATTAATCACCACTTCCAATTTGTGGGTAATTCTTTGCCTTCATTTTTTCCCCTGAGGCTGATGGCACTGATGCAACTGATCATAATTAAGTTTTGGAATTTCCTACAAGGGAATTCAGCATAGCTGGTTTCCAAAAAGAATTGGACCAATTCATGGAAGTCTCGGGTTACAGCCTTGACGGCAGTTGTGTTTACTTTTGAAGACAACTCTAAGAACAGACTGCTGGACTAGGTGAGCCAAGGTACCAGCCAATCCTCCCACGCTCCCTATATCCTTATGTTCTTAATGCTACTCAGGGAATAATGTCTGTTCATCCAAGAGCTTACACCGGCCCAATGTCTGATTTTTTCAACATAGTCCACCCTGTCCTTGAATGGCTGGGTGGATTGGACATTAACATTTGAACCATTGTAAGTCCATGTATTTGCCATACACTAAATCAAATAAAATAAATAAAATCATTATTATTTGTTATATACCATTCTGGTTTAATTAGTATCCAAATTTTTCAGTTTAATTTTTAAAAGATAATAAATAATAATTCAATGTTACAGATGTCACTGCCATCCTCTCCCTAAATTAAATGATTCATCTTTGTGTGCTGGCTGTTTCTGCCATGCTGTTGCCATTTCACTGCTGCAAAGACCTGTCCTTCTCCCCTCTACCCCCAATTTTAATTGGGATTCCTCTGGGATAGAGCGGCATATAAATCACAGTAATAAATAAATAATAAAAAAATAAAAAAATAAAAAAACACACAGAGGGGAAAAAATCTAAAGTAGCACAATTAGGATGGTATGTCACTCTTTACCAACATGTACCAATTCCTGCCTTCTGCACATCTCCAAATTTAACCCATAGGACAGGAAAAACAAAATGGGTCCAGAAGTTGAGTATATGGCCCAGTGACAAATGTCAGGAAAGATACTTTGCTGTCCTATAAATAATTTGTTTGTTAGTAGTAGGAGTTGATAAGAGGTAGATGTTCTAGTCTAGTTAACCTAGTTAAGCAGATCATTTATGAGACAGATTTCTCTCCCAACCTCATAGTCCAATTGAATGAGCCATGCAAACAGAGCCACTGAACTATAGGTTAATGAACAATTTAGCAAGAACTAAGATGGATTTTCCTGTCATTATTTCTTTCCTTTCACTACTTCTTTCAATATTGTGGCTGTTATTACTCATGGTGACTTGGCCAAATCAATAAAAACTATACCCTCAATCCACAGCCCCACAAATTAAAGCAGAATCATCAGTTGCTAATGCTCTAATTGAATAATATTTTGCTTAAAACATATCATCTTAAAAATTATTTTTATACAACGTATAACTGTAGTCTTGAAAGTCTACATAGTTTTTTGCTCCAACTACTTGTCACCTATTTGTGCAAGAACATTCTCATATTAGCAAGCAGGAAAATAATTCTAATTCTTTCCAGAGCATATTCTAAAAATCTGGGAGTACATCACAAGTTCAGTTTTGGATGTGGAATTTTACTCCTTCCAAGGTTAAGTAACTCAGCTGATTGAAATGAATTGGGAATGGCAGTGTCTGTGCACTGTGAAGTATCAGAGCGGAAAGAAAGAGGCCTGCCATTCCATTAGAGTTTCAATTTGTATAAATCATTTTCTTACAAGGTGGTAAGGGTGAACAATCGTTTAAAACAGCAATTTTAAGAGAAAATTACTTTGATCTTCTTCCAACTGTTGAGACATAATTTTGACTTTGCAATTTGCTGTAAAGAATACATTTGTGTAGTTCAAGGTCATTTTTTCTGTTTCCTGAGCAAAAGCGTTCCAAAATTGAAAAAGAATCGTTAATATTCTCCTCAAATACTTGCCTTGCCTTTCCAAAAAGAATCAGGGATGAATTGATTGTTTGTTTGTTTGCAAAACAAACAATCAAAAATCTACCTGGAAGTTGCACTTTTTGAATCTAGAAATCTTCCCACATGAATCCAATTGTAAACCAGGGCTTCTTGGCAATAAGCTAAAAGCCCTCTTAAGAGGAACTATTGTCATATCATGTTTCTGGCATGAATAAAGCTGAATAAACAGAATTAAAATTCTGAGTGAACTCTTCCCTCCGTGGCCTATATTTCAGAAGATACTATTGTCCTTGATACCGTAGTTAATCCATTGTTTCTTAATTGTAAATAGCAGCTGCCAGTTGATGCAAAATCAGTTCCTTTAACTTATGTCCTACATATAGATGAAATATGCCTATACTCAATTTAAAAAATTCTCATTCACAAAGAGCATTGGAAACTATACTTCTGTGAAGGGGATCAGAATATTTTCTTTAGAGAGGTCAGATCAGAAAGATCATGTATACATTGCAGCTTTTCAAGCACAGTAAAAGTCACTGAACAGTAGAAGTCCTCCAATGGTTTAGTAGAAGTCCTCCTTTTAATTTTCCTTCTAAAACTGAAAGACCAGGGAATGATGAATGCTAAATAGGGGGCCACACAAATATTGTTGTTAGGCTGGGTGGACCTAGCCTATTCCTTTCCCCCACTTTTTTTTACTTCTTTGGCTCTGAGCCACAGCTGAGAGTGATATGGCATACATTTTCCACAGCAGTGGTGTCTACATTAATTGTCCCTAGCAGTGCATCTCACAAAAGGAAAACGTAGTTGATACTCTAGACTAGTGGTCTTCAACCTTGGCAACTTTAAGACTTGTGGATTTCAATTCCCAGAATTCTTTTTTTTTTTTATAATAAAATTTTATTGGTTTTCTTTGTTACATTTGTCTCATTTTGAGCAAAGAGGGGTTTTGGGATACAGTTCCCATCGGGACAATACATCATATTCATTCTTTCTTTTTCATTACATTAAATTCATTTATATAACTACATTATTTGAGACAATTTCAATTAACCAATAACAATATCCCTTACATATAAACTTATATAGGCAGTTACAATTCTGTTTCCTCTGGTTCTTCTCATTTCTATCTAATTAATACAGGTAACAACTCTCATATTCTTATACCCATCAAATTCCATTATTTCTATATATATATACAATCCATTTATATAAAACATCCTATTCTTAAGAGAGATTCAAACTGTTCATCATTCTTAGGTAAGCCAATAGCAATAATTAATAACAAGTTTATTTTCAACATTTAGTACAGGTGGTCTCACTTCTTTACTTATTTCTTTACCAGAATTTCTCAATCAGCCAAGGAAATTGACACAAAGTTGCCAAGGTTGGACACCACTGGTATAGAAGGAGAATGATATGATATATAGCTCGAAGTTAGGTCACTAGATGTGCTTAAGTCTGTTAATTTCAATATCTCAGTCTGCAGTGGTTATAATTGTAAATCAGTGATGTCAGACCTCAGAATGGCTACTTTGGTATACTTGTAAGATCTCATGCTTTGTTTTCCAAGGGAAAAAGTGACTCATGTTTCTTTTTATAAAAACCCAGGATTACAATGCCAGTGCGTAATCTGTTTTTCAAGATTCATTCAAATGAACTGTAAGCTGATAAACACTTAAGTCATTCTATCATTGTGTGTTTGGTTTAAAGCGTAAGAATGAAGACAGGGAAGAATCCAGACTTCAGGTGTTTTTTATTTGAACATACTTTTTATTCATAACTGTGGTTCTTAAAATATTTATGCATTTGACCTTCTCAATGGGGAGAGATTCATTTGATTATGTTCTATGGAAAAGTGTTGGGAAAGAATTAGCCTTACCCAAGCTGCACAATTTCAACAGAAGGTGTGTTCTGATCTCCCCTCTCAACTCTAGAGAATTTATTTAAAAATAGATTTTTTAAACAAATAGAGACTATGATAGTACCTTTAGAAATCTATTTTTTAAATAAATTCTACCTGGGTATTAGTCAAAATGGACACTGCCCATTTTGACTAATGGGCAAAATGGGCACTGAAATGGGCCACACAAATATCATTGTTAAGATTGCTTTTCAATTCAAGATTGTGGAACAGATCAAAAATTGCTCATGTGCAAGTTCCAAGTAAAGCTAAGCAGAACAACAAAACCAACCAGCTTTTATGATACGAACTTGAGCATGCACTTAGCATTTTCAAGGAGAACATCAGAAATCGCTTTGAAATCCTGAACCTGGTTGATAGGCAAAGAGAACAATGGAATATAAGAAGCTGATAGGGATGAATATGAAAAGCAGCTGCCAAAGACCAAGAAGCAAAAAGAACAAGCTAGATGAAAGAACAATTGTGGAAATTGCCAAGATTAAGAGAGAAGCCAAAGCCAAAAAAAATCAAAGATCTTAGGAAAGAATTTAACAAAAAAAATTTTTTAGAAAGGTGTTAGAAGAAAAAAGGAAACAGTATTACAATGAAGTCTTTAAGCACACTGAAGACAGAAACAGACATAGAGAAGAACTGAGACTCCAACAATGCCCTGTTCAAAATGCAAACTAAACTCTACAGCCAGAGGAGGAGCTTCACATCTGGCAGGGCCTGATAGACTCTTCTTCCAAAAGGGGTTGCTGGAGAGCTTGAGACAGGCGGTAGCTGCAGCCTGGCCCAGGGAGAGCCATATGGGGCCATCTCTTGTGGTGCAGCACTCAACCAAAGGCCCTCCAGTAGACATTTGTGTTTGTGTGTGCAGGTGGGAGGGAGGGGATGCTTTTGCACCATAAACCAAGTCACATTTTACTCTGGAGTAAATGCTCTGATGGCCAATGACTTTAACTCCTGAGCTATCTTGACAAGGTGCAACGAGGGAGTTCTATTCTGGCCCTGGGAAGCCCCAGGGGGGGGGAGTGTTTGAACTGACCCTCTTCCTTTCTCTTTTCCTTGCATCAGTACAGTTCTTCTCCCCCCACCCCTCTCTCTTGGCCTGGGGAATCCCTGGTCTCCTAAAGAAGGAGCAGAAAGACCCCCAAACTTCACGGCATGATCTGTTGATCTTTTTCCTATAGGGCTTTTTGAGGGCTTCCCTGCCTCTCCAGTTGGGATCCTGGTTATCCCATCGCCTCTCTGCACAGGTAGGACTCCAGCAAGGGCTGAATCGTCTCCAAACGCCGAACCTGGAGAATCATGGGGAGGGGGCTCCGGACTCCGGTTTAGAAATCAATTCTTTTCCAGGGCGGAGCTTCCTTTCTTCCTAGTGCCTTAATAATAGGGTCGCAGCCTCGCTGCCCGCTTCCCCAGGTACAGCACACCGCTGCCACTCCCCGTCCTTTTCAGACCAGGACTCCCGACGGCCAAGGAAGCGCGCTGGGACGGCAACCTCTTGGCTTCCCTCGCAGCATCCCTTACGGCCGGGCGGGTCTGGAGCTGTCCCGGGGAGCCCCGAGTTTGTTTGTTTTGTTTTATTTTATTTTATTTTATTAATTAATTTAATTTTTAATTTAATTTAAATTTATTTGTTTGTTTGTTTATATGCCGCCCAATTCCTGCAGGACTCCTTTTAACTGGGTTTATTCTTAAACCCAGTTAAAAAGAGAGACCCGATTCCCCAGCCAGCCAGCCCGGCTCGAGATCTGCCCCGCCTCCGTTGCTGCTCGGGGCTAATGACCCGCGTCTCCCCTGTTAGCGTTTTGCATCATTAAGTCCTTGTTTATCTAGCGGCTGCTCTGCTTACTCTCCCGGGCTCGACGGCGGAAGGACGACCCGCTGCGGGAAAGAGGCGGACCTCGGGTTAATCTGGCGCCTTCTTTAGGGCTTGCTTGCCTGGAATAAACCCCGGGGCAATCAACAGGTCGCCGGAATGTAGCCTTCAAGAATCCAAGAGAAGCAGAACGGAAGAAAGAAAAAGAGAAAGACAGTAAGACAGTAAGAGAGAAAGAGAGAAAGAGAGAGAGAGAGAGAGAGAGAGAGAGAAAGAAGGAAGGAAAGAAAGAAAGAGAAAGAAAGAGAAAGAAAGAGAGAAAGAAAGAGAGACAGAAAGAGAG
>JANHGC010003823.1:76287-87910 GCA_027560395.1 Boaedon fuliginosus | reverse complement strand
CAGCCAGTTACGCTGGCTGAGGAATTCTGGGAGTTGAAGTCCACAAGTCTTAAAGTGCCCAAGTTTGGACACTCCTGGTTGTCATCATCGGACCATGTTTCAGACTTACCCATCCATGCATATGTAATAAATAGCCATCTCTAACCAGATTAGGATTTACCCAGTTTTCTGCCAGGTAGCAACCAGAGTGATTTCATGACAATCTAAAATACTATCAGCTAGTAAGGCTCAATATATTAGGCAAACCTTACTATTCAGTTCTATTTATATTGTCCCAAAGGTGCTGGACTGAACTGAAAAAGCTTCTTGAATAAAAAGCAAGATGTTTTCAAAGAAAAAAAAACAATGAAGTCTAGCTGACTTTTGAAAAAGTACCTTTGGGACAGCCGTGATGACTGAGAATCTCCAAAGATATGCTATTTATATTGACATCTAACTATTACAAGAGAGGAATCTATCCATTACTGAATTGTTCTTTGTGGTTCATTAGGGACAATACTATGCGTTGCAGGTCCTTTCTATTTCACTATTGTTGGTGTCTGCTTCGTCGTTTTTTGGTTGTTAGTTGGAAAGTCATGTCTGACCCATCACGACACTATGAACAACATTCCTCCCAGCCTTCCTGTCCTCTACCATCCTCCAGAGTCTATTTAAGCTCCTGCACCAACAACTTCAGTGACTATATCCAGCACGTCCTTCTTTACATTTTTGTAAATAGTACCTGATTTGTTGAAATGGACCCTAGATATTTCTATAGAAGGAATAAATAAATATTAATTAGTCTGTTGCACCCTTTAGAGCTGCAACCTAGCAAACTTCTCAGGCGTGAATGGGAGACAGGAAAGGATGTAGTTGAGATATAGAAAGATACATCTGAATAGCAATTCATAATGTATCAACAGAATTGAAAGCTGGGAAAATAGTTGTTAAATACGATGAGGTTACCTAGTTTGGTAATAAAACATCTGCAAGGAAACCACTAATCTCAGAGGACACCAAGGACTCCAATGTATATGTCACACAAAAACTTCCCTAAAGTGGCAATTCTACCATTACTAGACTATGAATCCTACTGAACATAGAAGGCTTTAACAGATATTTCAGCTTTTGTTGTTCAAGTGTAAATCATGGACCATCCTGGATCATCATACTCCAGTCCCAAAGGTTATCTGGACTGGAAGTTTATCTAATAATTGTTGGGGTAATATGAAGACTGTGTACAATAGAAATTCATTACTAAAGCAATATAGGCAGTCCTTGACTTACAATGGGTCAATTAATGAGTGTTTAAAATTATGCTGGTCTCAGAAAGGGTGGTTTATGGCCCATAAAGTACTTCTGGCTACTGTAAAACATTGTGCTGACAGCCTGAGGTCACTTGGCTGCATTTCAGAGGCACTTGGAAACTAGCTCAAATTTATGAACAGTTGCAGTATACCATAGTCATGGGACTGAAGCCCATTTGGGGGAATAGATTCACTTAATGACCTACCTCATGATTCAAACTTATGCCTGTGTGATTTGTAAAACAACTATTGTAAATTATTAACAAATCAGGTACCTCAAGTTATGACCACAATGACTTATTATTTCAGTCCCAATCATGGTCATAAGGCAAGGACTACCTGTAGATAGATGATACTATCAGACGTTAGTGAGGATGTTGCTGTGCATGTTAAATGAAGTTTATAGTTGAATTTAAAGCAATCATGCAAATGCAGCCTTTCAGTAGAGCTGTTGGTGCCATTATGTAATATCATGTAAAAACTGCCACTTGACTGATGGCAATGTTTAGATAAAATATTTTAGTAGGAGCTAGGATGGTTCAAGAACAGAATAGATCCTTTATTTTACCTCCATCCTCATTCCTGGTTGATTAATCTGCCAGGAATGGATTTATTCATCTTGCAGGCAGCAGGACCTATACTAGAATGTACAAATATCTGTGTTAGCTTTGGGAAAGAAATTCTGTGGCAGTTAAGATTTCCTGTAGAAATCTGAGAGAGAAATCTAGTGGAACGTTAGTGCTGTGAATTCCCACCTTATGCTCAACCTATAGGCACATGCACATAAAAACTATATTAAATAAATAGTATCACCCTCTAATCACCTTTTAAGGAAAGCAAAACTTTGTTCTGCACTGCAAGCCCTTGTAATGAACACATAAAAAATGTGCAAGTTAAGGCTACTACTTGACTGATCAAATAGAAGTCTATAACTAAATCATTATATGTTGTGTTGTGTTATGATACGTTATGTTATATAACTATAACATATTCAAGGTCTATGTCTTCATCAGAGCCAAGCTAAATAACTAAAAGAGGAGAAGTCTGGGTAGATAAATCAGGATATTTTTTCATTCTGCTCATTCATCAAGTAATAAATGCTACAGCAGGAGGCTGTTGCACAGTAAATAGAGTGGGATATATAGTAATTATCCCCCCCCCACACACACACACACAAATTTAATATAAGAATTAATAATAATGTTCCAGGTCCTTGAATGTTCTGCAGTTATCAGTGCAACAAATATGTCATCTTGACATGCCGAATACACATTAATGAGGCCAAGAACAAATGCATAACAAGAGCTAGTTAATATGATTTTATGTGGCTTGAAAACAAAGAGATGACAGTAAAACGGAGTTCTGGAGTAACATGACATTCTGATTCAAAGACAATTTGAGAGGTTTCTTGGAGACCTCTTTGGTTTGATTTTACATGTTATGCCTTGTTTCTATTTGTTATATATAGCCGTCTCGAGTTCTCCTTGGCCGGGGAAGAGAGGCGGCGTATAAGTTGAATAAAATAAAATAAATAAATAAATAAATATATCTTGTATCACCATTCAGAACAGCCCTTTTCAAATCTAGTTCTATTGTATAAAGAATAGCCTTCCAGGAATATCAGAAAAGAAGAGGGATCATTAAGGATAATGAGGCAGCCCAACCATTACATATTTTTTACTTTATTTAGAGTCCAGCTGAAATAGGATTTGAATATTAGGATTACATTTTAACTGATAGGAATATAAAACAAACATTTCAGTGGAATTATGAATTAAACTATTTTACATCTCAAATAATCCTCAATAGAGACTTCTATTGAATTTTAATTTTGGAGTCAGGGAGGGAATGATGACGAGTTTGAGCTTAGGAAATAAGATGAAATACTTAGGCATTCGCAGCAAGGAAAACTGGCAAGCAACAAAATATGTGTCATGATGCAAAGATGCCAACTTAGAACTTGCATCAGATATTGGGATTCAAATAAGTGAGGACAGAACTATGTCATGATGTCATCAATAGCATGCAGTCATTTATATATCATTGTGGCCAGTGTGAACATGAGGGTATATAGAAGTGCAGTGATTCAAAAGTAAACACCAGCTTAGTTGCAATGTCAAATAAAGTAGAGCAGACTAAGGAAGAAATTGACTCACTTCCTTCCCACAAAAAAGTCCGAGACCGAATCAAATACCAAAATGATGCAATGCAAATATCTGGAAATACTTTTAAAACTGAGTACATTTTACAGGCAACCAGGTTTACTTTTTTTCTCTTTCCTTTAAAAAAACCCATTGCAATAGGAAAATATTTCCCGAGGAAATAGGAAATATATCTAAATTGATTAAAGTGACCAACTACATTGTTATACAATTTTCTTACATTTGCTGGTATTTTTGTTCAACTAATTTAAAGGTACAGTTCTGTTCCATATGGTAGCAGGGCATTGCTACTATATAAAATAAACAGAAAAAAGGGGGACTTTGAATGCAAACATTTTGACAAAGCAGTTCCATTCTCTGTATGAGCAACTGTTGAGGGGGGAAGCACACTGGTGTGTGCAGGTAATCAAATAGTCATACCACTGTAACAATGTTACTGCAAACACACATACATCTATACACCACACACACACACACACACGCACACATGCACACACACACACACGCACACACACGCATGCACACACACACACACACACACACACACACACACACACACAATCTGTGTTGTGCAACATTGAGAAGATCAGACAGTATGGATCTACCAGAAGTTTGGAGAATAGTTGGAGATGTAGCACAGATAGAAATCTGTATAATGTGCTCCCAATAGTCATGGTGTAGGACAGAATTATTAATAAACTAATACTTTTTAAGATTTAAAAAAGCCAGTCTTTTTACTTTCATCTCTGGTTTTCTGATTAGACATTATAGTATGAAGAATATAACCATTTTATAGAAAGACACTAAATGTGCGTCAGCAGTTTCAGGAATAGCCAGGTAACATTAAGTCATACAGGGAGGTATACAATGAAATAACATGCAGTGTTTATATCTCTATTTGAATCCTGTTCCAACTATACTGGATTATGAAAAGGAGAAAAAAATCTTCCGTATTTCCTGACTGGGGAAATGAGGAAATAAATCTAATAAAAATAAATAAATAAATAAAATAAATCCTCGAATAAAGCTAGATTTTAAGGGCATTACTGTAGTGAGCAAACGTGGGTTTAATTCTTCTAGCTGGAGTTTGGTATTCCTCCAGCTTAGACTGCCAAGTGACCAGAGGGGAAAACAAAACTGACCTTAGAAGAGGTTTTATTTTATTCTTGTTTCAGGCTAGTTGCCAGAAAAACAAGAAGAAATATTTTCCCCATTTTGGTTATCTTTTGTTTAAAGCTGTACCCTTCAAGAGAATAGACATGTTTTGCATCAAACTTGGCATCAGGACATGCTTGATACTACCAAGCAGTCCCAAGCACCACCTTG
Source organism: Boaedon fuliginosus (assembly GCA_027560395.1). NCBI lineage: Eukaryota > Metazoa > Chordata > Lepidosauria > Squamata > Lamprophiidae > Boaedon > Boaedon fuliginosus. The sequence goes on along the minus strand of JANHGC010003823.1, from coordinate 83,136 downwards.
GATGGTAAAAACTTTAGATGTCCATTCTCCTTTTAGGCTTATATATGTGTTACAAGTCCAGATGTCAACATTAAAGAACACTCTGTTCATAGAAGCAAAACTAAAGGCATGTTAGGAAATGCTGACATTGAACCTATCTGGATTTCCTCCCATTTGTACGTTAGATAGGATTATATCTTTCTTCTTCGAACTCTAATGGATTGTAGGATGGCCAGAAGGATTCCTTTCCTCCAGTAAATCTTTATCCTATAGTTTTTATCACAGTGTTTATGCTAGCAGGTAATACTTCGTAATGCATGACAAAGGGCTAGCTAATAAGTGTGGTTTCATTTCAGTAGCTAAGAAGTGGATTCAGATGGTAATCTTTCTTCTTCCTAAAGCTCTGGAGACTTGTTTATCTTGTCGGCCTCGAGTGAGGAACAGACAGTTATTTATGGTCTCTGCCAAGAATCCTTTGAGATTATAGGTTTCTCTGGAGTTCCAGTGAGATACAGCAATCCGCTGAATTAGTTAATACTGTGAAACCTCCTATATTAAACCCTTTGTTCTAGTGTTTGGTTAGCATTCTTTGTAAATGTTGGAATCTCCTCAACAGTTTACATTAAGACTGGTCTCAGTGTCCCCTTTTTGTACCTCACTGGAATGGAGTCATGCAAATATTTAAGTCAAATTGTAGTTGGCTGGATTTGCTTAACCTAATCTTCATAACAGGTTTCACATTTTATATTTTACTATGTTCTTACACATGCTAAACAACAAACTACTTAGGCTCCATTAACTAAGTGGATGGTGTAATTCCTGCTAATGTGGTTTACTTCATGGTTCAGTGTTTCTCATGGGAAACCTGGAAAATTGGGCTGCATGAACCACAGTTCAATTAAGCATGGGTAAATGTTGTTGGAAGAAATATCCAGGTCCTGGTCCAAGCCGGGAGAAAAGCACTGGAGACAAATGGAAGCTGGAGGCTGATTGGAAAAAGGATTCATTTATTGAAGCAGAACCACCAAGCACATGTGATTCTGGGTAGCTGACCACATGGAGTCGAGAATGAGGGTTATTTATACCTTCTCTTGGGCTTTGCCCTTGAGCTTCCTGTTCCTGTGCAAGAACATGTATTCTATTGGTTGTTGTAGGGGTCATAGCTAACCCTGTAGGTTGTCTGCGAGGTTTGGTTGAAGCCTGGAGAGTGATGCAATGCCCCCAGGGGATTTTGCAATTGGTGAGCTCTACTACTAGATAATCCTATTATGTCCTGGAAGATCATGTTTTAATTCCATCATCCTGGAGCTGAAAGTCTTTGGTGTTGTAGATAGGTTGGCCTAGTTCTTCTTAATGGGCACCAAATATCTTCTGGGGGCAGGGAGCTGTTTTCTTCTTTAGAAACGTGTTTCTCCTTTAGGGAAATAAAATATTCTGCCTTTTTAAATATTTCTCAAAATATTTCATTCTTCTAGGAGGGGTGACTTTCCTCAATATGTAGTACACACCTAAATTGTACACATTAAACTACAGTTTGGTTTATTTGGTTTTGGGCTTACTAAATACAGTCATAATTATTTCTAAGGATTGATGTATTATATTAAACGCATCCAGTTGTATATTCAATAAAGAATGGTTAAAAATTAGCTTATGCTGTGAAAATTCAGCATCTTTATAATTCTGAATAAAATTAGGAAAGAAAAAAAAAGAATAAAAAGGAAGAAATGATACCATAAATTAGATCATGTGAAAATCATATTACCAGTATAAACCAATTATATTTAGAGCGGAGCATTAAATAATCAATATTTTTTCAGAACATGATATGACCTGTTCCAACAGAGAAAATACTGCTAGGGGGATGGTGGGGTGGGGAAGGGAGGACGTTATTTGGGATCACATCAAGCCTTTTTCCTGAGTACAGAAAACATAAAGCTGTCACGTTGTGTTTGAGATGTTCCTTTTTAAATTTTATTTACTTCAATCATCATTGTGCACTTGATCCCCTTTGTGCCTTCAGGATATAACAGGCTCCATATTCACTGCCAAACAGGTGTGGTTATGTTCCTGGCAGCAAATAAGAAACCGAGGGAGTCACCTGTAATGTTGGCAAGGAAAAAAAACTCCACCTGCAACCACATTGTTAAGGTGAAATATTAAAAAGAGAGAGAAAAGATGATAAATATACAATGTATATTGTGCTTGTATTTTTAATGTAAATGGTGCTGTATTTTCTTTGTGCTATTAATTGTCTGTTAACAAAAACTCCTTGGTAAAAACTGAATGCAAGAGGTTTGTACATGAACCTTTTCTACAATTCCCAACAAGAGTTCCTTTCAATTTCCCAAGTAAATAAGCAAACTGCAAAACAATATGAACACAATTTACTCCACAGCAGTTAATAATCATTGCCTCAAGGGAAAACTCAGTCTTTATTCCATCCAGGAATGATTGAAATGGCTCTTATATTTTTTTTAAGTATCTGATAGTTGTCTCACTAAAAACAGAAATGTTCTCTATCATCACATAATGCAAAGTATGGAACAATTGTCTCATTGTCTCAAGTTCTAGGAAAGCCCTTTTTGCTGGTTGTTAGGAAAATTTCAAAATAGTAAGAATATTTGGAGAATGGAGTCAACTATATAAAGAGATTTAGAGTTTCGATTGGTGGATAGTTACAAGAAGAGAGATTCAACAACCTGTTGACAATGTGCTTTAATTTAGACTTTGCTCTGAGCAGGGCAATGCAACTTATGGTCTAAAAACTACTCTTTCCAGTTCTATGATTCTAAGAATTAGTATACAGAAATGTACACAGCCAATAATAAACAGTTGGGTACCATCCACTCTGGCTGATGTCTGTATAAACAAATGCCCTTTATCTTACAATCCATAGTTCCAGAAACAGTGCATTATTTCCAATCCTGCCCGTTCACCTTGTCCATTGCTTTCCCATTGTTCTACTTCGCTTGGCCTTGCCAAGCATAGTTATTTTCCTAGAACAATATCCATATACTGTATATCAGATACCCAAAATATGTTAGTTTCTGCTATCTAATCATTGCCTCAAAGGAACACCTGGTCTTTATTTTATGCAGGAAGGATTGATTGATTCTGCTTATTTATTAATTTTTTTTGTATCCAAATCGTTTCTTCTTTATGCCGCTCTTTTCAAGACTTACCTTATTGCCTTGAAGGAGGCAGTGGTGAAGCCCCTCTTCAAGAAGCCTTCCCTGGACCCAGCTGTTTTGAATAACTTTCGCCCTGTCTCCAACCTGCCCTTTTTAAGTAAGGTTGTTGAGAAGGTAGTGGCCTCTCAGTTCCTGCGGACCTTGAATGAAGCTGATTATCTGGATTCTTTGCAGTCCGGTTTCAGGCATTGGTCACGCTAATGGATGATCTCTGGCGTGCTCAGGATAGGGGAGTTTCCTCTATACTGGTACTACTTGATCTCTCAGCAGCTTTCAATACCATTGACCATGGTATCCTTCTGGGGCAACTTAGGGGGTTGGGAGTGGGGGGCACCATTCTATGGTGGTTCTCCTCCTACCTCTCAGGTCGTACCCAGTTGGTGTTGGTGGGGGGACAGAGTCCGAGGGCTCTGCCTTGCGGGGTCCCTCAGGGCTCAATCCTTTCCCCTCTCCTTTTTAACATATACATGAAACTGCTGGGTGAGATCATCTGATGACACGGGGTGGGGTATCATCAGTACGCTGATGATACCCAGTTATACATCTCCACCCCTGATCAAATTAGTGATGCCACCAAGGTGATGTCCCGGTGCCTGGAGGATGTGAAGGTCTGGATGGGGACCAACAGGCTCAGACTCAATCCTGACAAGACCGAATGGCTGTGGGTATTGCCCCCTCATGGTCCAGTTGATACTCCAACACTTATGCTGGGGGGAGATAAATTACTCCCCTCAGAACAGGTGCACAATTTGAGGGTGCTCCTTGATCCACAGCTACAATTGGACCACCATCTTTTAGCTGTGGCAAGAGGTGCCTATGCACAGGTCTGCCTGTTGCACCAGTTGTGCCCTTTCCTGGACCGGGAGGCCCTTCTCACGGTTACTCATGCCTTTGTCACCTCACGGTTGGACTACTGTAACACACTCTACATGGGGTTGCCCTTGAAAAGCACTTGGAGACTTCAGCTGGTACAGAATGCGGCCGCGCGAGTGAGTGAGGGTGTATCTCGGTGCACCCATATAACACCTATCCTCCACGAGCTGCATTGATTGCCAGTGGTCTTCCGGGTGCAATTCAAGGTGCTAATAACAACTTTTAAAGCCCTTCATGTCTTAGAAGCAGGGTACGTTCGAGACCGCCTGCTGCTACATTATGCCTCCCAGCGCCCAATTAGGTCCCACAGAGTCGGCTTGCTAAGGGTCCTGTCAGCCAAACAATGTCAGCTGGCGGGCCCCCGTGCTAAAGCCTTCTCTGTGGCAGCGCCGGACCTTTGGAATCAGCTTCCCCCAGAGATTAGGACCGCTTCCACGTTGTTGGCCTTCTGAAAAGCCACGAAGACCTGGCTCTGTCGGTGGGCCTGGAATTAATTACCTCCCCCCCCCCTTCTTGAATGTTTGGTTTTTTTAATGTTTAGTTGATTGCTTAGCATTTTTATCTTGTATTTATTGTATTTTATGATATTTGTGAGCCGCCCCGAGTTCCCTTGACCGGGGAAATGAGGCGGGGTATAAATCAAATCAAATCAAATCAAATCAAATCAAATAAATAAATAAATAAATAAATAAATAAATAAAAGAATACACTCTAATGATCATAATCCTTGTTCTTACTTTTAGATTCAGTTAAGAGAAATCATCTATCAATACATGTGGTCAGCCACAAGTGGTTTCTTTGATCATCTCACCATTTGGGGTATGAAATGAGCAACATGATCATAATCATGCACACAAATCAAATGTATATATCCAAACCGATAAAGATATTCATTCTTTTACTTTTGTAAGGAGAAATCAGTGTTTTAAAGCATCCATAACTGGGTTACCTCTTGTGGTGCATCAGCTTGGATAAATTCAGAGTAAATCCTTTGGGCTTTTGAAGCAATTTGATCAGATGACTTCGTTTTCTTGAAGTCCTCACAAGCAAGCCAAAATTCAACATTTTCTTCACTGAATTCTGATTTCAGGAAAGATCTAAATGCATCCAGGCCATCTGAAAAACCAGAAAAAGAATGGGGACACATAAACAATGTCTTGGTGTGAAAACCATTGGCTTTTACTAGAAGAGAACCAATGATGACCTTTTATAGATATGAGCCAGTCATGTCAGAAAATGACATTTAACTTGTGTCCATTCTGGTGAATGATTAATCAGAGTTAGTGGCTTTTTTATTGGCCATTCTAGAGGGTGAACCATTTGGACCAGGGGCCTCAAACTCAACCATCAAGAATATTCTACAAGGATTAGTTCATTAAGCCAAAGACCAGATAACTACTAAAGCTTTTTTCCTTCACTAGTACACAAATTATTCTAAATTCTATCAGTCACAGCCAATCTGCCTAAGTATGGGAGATGTTGGGTGTTTTAGCTCAGCACCATAGAGTCATAGCCTGAAGACCACATATCTTAAAGTTATGGAGGATGCAGACAGGCCATTTTTCAAATTTTGAACATATTCATCTCTTCTCTCTCTCTTTCTCTCTCTCTCCTTCCCTCCCCCTCTCCTTCTCCCTCTTGCACACGTGCACGCCACACACAAACCTCTTTTGATCAAAGTTCCTTTTTGTTTATTTAACTTTTTGTTAAATAAAATAAATAGGGTCTTTGAACCAGCCTTGACTGGTGGCTATAAGGACAAGTCCATACAGTTTGCATGGCAACATTTTCCAAAGTTGTTCAATGCTCACTTGTTCCTAACAATGAGAAGGAGTAAGAGCTGTATGGTCACTCAGCTGGCTTTCATACCTCAGGCTGGACTCAAATTCAGGTTTCCTCACCTAGTCCACCATGTTACATTTTGGACCAAACTGGCTTTCACAAACAATTTGCTATTAGGCGCAATTGGATGGGGACCAAGTGGCTCAGATTCAACCCCAACAAGACTGAGTGACTGTGGATGTTTCCCCCATGTGGTCCAATGAATTGTCCAATTTTAACTTGGGGGGGGAGATTGACCCCCTCAGAAAGTGTGCGCAACTTGGGAGTTCTCCTGGACCCGGCTGTGGCCAGGGGAGTTCTCCTGTGACGGCTATGGCCAGGAGAACTTTTGCACAGGTTTGCCTATTGCACCAGTTGGGCCCCTTCCTGGGAGGCTCTCCTTACAGTCACCCACACCCTCATCACTTCCAGGTTAGACTGCTACAATGTGCTCTACATGGGACTTCCCTTGAAAAGCATCCGGAGGCTCCAATTGGTCCAGAATGCAGCCGTGTGAGTGATCAAGGGTGTGCCTCGGTACACTCACATAACACCACACCACTGTGAGCTGCACTGGCTCCCTATAGCCCTCCGGATGCAATTCAATTTATTAGTGATGACCTTTAAATCTTTCCATGGCTTAGGACCGGGCTAACTTCAAGGCCGTCTTCTTCTACCTTATCCCTCCCAGCGCCCTGTAAGATCACACAGGGTTGGCCTTCTCCAGGTCCCGTCGACTAAACAGTGTCGGCTGACAGGTCCGCGAAGGAGGGCCTTCTCTGTGGCTGCAAAGGCCCTCTGGAACCAGCTCCCTGTGGAGATCCGGACCATCCCTAGCCTGTTAGCATTCCACCGGGCTGTTAAGACCTGGCTCTGCAAGCAAGCCTGGAACTAATTGACTCCCCCCATATAAAAGTATAGTATGATTGTTACTGTCTGTTTATATTCTTTTAACTTTACTATTTTAATGTAGTTTCATTGTTTT
>JANHGC010003823.1:52079-64742 GCA_027560395.1 Boaedon fuliginosus | reverse complement strand
TATTGATTAAAATTAAACTCTTACAATATAGCTCCAACATACAATATAATAATAACACTAAAGTATATTGAACTTATTCTATTCTATTCTTATTCTATTCTTATTCTATTCTGTTCTGTTGTGTTAAGAGCTACCTGTATATGGATGAACCAGATACTAGAAGCCAAGGATTGATGCTTTAACCTTGAAGGATGCAGACAAAAAAAGGGGGACGCACACACAAAAAGTGGGGAAATGTGCATAATGTGCGCGGGTTATGTGACCTCTCTCCGCTTAGATTGATGCAGACATACGGAGGGTGCATTAAACAGCTTGCTTTTGGCTAGTGGCCTAGATTTTTCTATTGATGGCTTCAAACACGGAGTATGTACTCACATGAATGAGCAAGCCTCCACGCCAGCGAGAATAATAAGAATAATAAAATACATTTCTGCAAATTGAAAGACCCTCTAACGCCAGACCGAAGGGGGTTTTCTCTCGCTAATGCTTCTGTGCTAAGTGGGAGACGTTTTCGCCTGGAGGAAGGCAGGAGGCCCCTGACTTACAACGGCTGTGTCTTTAGCGGCCGTTCCAAGTCCACGGGATCCAAAATTCAGACGCTTGGCCACTGACTCGTATTTATGACGGTCGCCGTGTCCCCCTTTTATGACCTCCTGGTAAGCCAAGTCCAGGGGGAAATCCATATGCACTCCACAACTGCATGACTTAACTTCACAGCTGCAGTGGCTCGCTTCACAAAACTCTCTTGAACAATTATTCACTTATCAACATCCCTTCGGGGGGTCGATTGCGGCCGTAAGCTGAGGACTGCCTGAAGGGGTGGGCTCCAAAACTTTCAGCAACGGGTTCTCTGCCTGGTTGCTGGGTGGGTGTGGCCATGGTGGGCGTGGCCTAGCTGGCCTCCTGCCCCACGGCAGGGGGTGGGTGTGTTTTTCGCCCTCCCTGGGCTCCGGAAGCTTTCCTTGAGCCTCCGGAGGGCGAAAACAGCCTCCCCTGGGCTCCAGAGGCCCTCCAGAGGCCAGAAATGGGCCGCGTGGAGACTCCTGCGAGGGGAGGGGCAGGGTGGGAGTGGGAGGGGCCAGCCAGGAGTGGGAGGGGCCAGCCAGGAGTGGGAGGAGCCAGCCAGGAGTGGGATTTGGAGGTTCTCCGAACTGGGCAGACTCTCAGCAAGAGGATCTCACGAACCCCTGCGAACCCCCAACAACCACCCACTCCTGACCGCCTGTGTTTGGGAAGAGCGTTTTTGGAATGCATCCGGGAGACGTTACCTGAAGCTGATGCACCAGCTCCGTAGCCTGTCTGGGGGACTTCAGTTCCTCGGGAATAACAGAGATGGTGGGCGTGGGACACTTGTGGGGAGATCCTTCTCCGCTGCTCAGCAACACCTCTCGGACAATCTCGGCGGGAGACTTGAAGATGACCGGCTTCCTCACCTCCTTCCTGCTGGCCGGAGAAGTCTTTCCTTGAGGGGGTTGGTAGCTTTGGGGGTCCTTGGGGAATTTGACCCGGGGTTCCACTTTGGACAGATCTGGTAATGGGTAGTTGAGTTTCCCTCGGCCGTATTGTGTGACGTCTCTCGCCCCGGAGTTTGACGGAGTCTCTCGGTCTGGTCCTTTCGAAGCAGGATGTCCAGGTTTCTTCTGGCTGGTGATTCGTCGAGGGCTCAGAGACCTGGACTGCCTTGGACCTTTCGACAACAGCCCGCGGGGTGCATCTGCCTTCATCTTGCGTGTTCGTTTCTCCAGTTGGCTACCAACTCGTTTGAAGGTGTGGGACATCTGTGTTGTCTCTCTGGACCCCAGAAATCTTTCCTCCGTGTCGTTGAAAGCGAGCTGCTGGATGGTTTGAGGTTCTTTCTCCAGAGGTTGTTCCAGGTTCTCCATCCAGGATAACTCTGGACAAGTCTCGGCATCGATGCCAGGACAATTCTGAAGATCTTCCAGAGATTGGAAATCCAAGAGGCGTTGATTGTACTGCAAGGAACTTGCTAGAGAACTGTGTCCGTGACTATCCGGGGTTCTTCCGGACTCCCAGGAGAACTTTCGATCTTCAGGGAAGTCCAGGCCATCCTCATCCAGAATTTGAGGCTCAATTTCCAGTTGGGTGCACATTGGAGGAGGACCACAGGGAGAAGGGCTGAGATGGGAGCTCTCAGAGAGCTCATCGTCCACATTATCAGAGGCAAAGCTGCATTTATACAAAGCGAGAGGCTCTTGCAGGACCTCGGGACTGGGACTGAAGTCTGACCCATACTGGCCTTCAAAAGAAAGCTCAGGATGGACATCCTCCTGGCTGCCGAAGTCCCACACCCCCCTTGTCTTCTGAAGTTGAGTGCCGTCTTCTTCACGCCTCCTATCTAGCTGCAAGTAAGCCCTCATGCCAAGATCCTCAGGACTTCCTTTCTCTTCTAGACATGAGAAGGACATAATGTTAGAAGATCTATCTCACCTTGTCCTAATTATTAACCCATACCCTTCCAATCCATCTTTTACCCTATAGTTCAGGGTGGCCAACACCAATCAAATCATTACATTTTGTTCAAAGCTAATAACCACAAATGAAAGACGTATCAAAAGCCAGAGGCAAGTTCTCCTATATCATATATCCTCCTTACACTGGCTTTCAAGCAGATGGCATTCTCTGCAATTTATTTTCCCAAATGATGCTGGATCCATAATACTGAGCAAATACTAGTTGTGTTTCTTGCACGATTCCAGGAAAGCCTGTTGCTTTAGAGAAGAGTTGATCTGAAGTGCTAAATAGCCCTACTATTGGTGCATTTAGCAATGACATTTGCCTCATGCTTTGGTGTTTCAGGGTCTGGCTGAAAATATACAGAAGCTACCTAGGAGCTGGAAAAGCCAAAGAGAGACAGGACTTAAAAAGATGTTTAAAAAAAATAAAGATTGCATCCAGCTTTTGTTCTAGCTCCAATCACTGTTTCCTTAAGACTCTTCCATCAATGACAAGGTGTCTATGGAGATTCTCAGGCATCCAGGTCATGGTTGTCCCAAAGGTGCTTTTTCAAGAGGCAACTGGACTTTCTGGTTTTTCTTTGAAGACGTTTCGCTTCTCATCCAAGCAGCTTCTTCAGCTCTGACTGGATGGTGGGGAATGGAAGGATTCGAAGAGGCCATCTACGTCAAAATTGAACATCCCTCCCTCAACAGAGGGGGAGGGATACGACATAATCTATCTCCCGTCTACAACACAGTCCTCTCAGCAGTTCCGAGAAGGCTCCACACCCATTTGCACCACTCAGGTGACTCTGATGACACAGGCAAACCTCCAGGTGGTTTCAACGACTCTCTAAAACATGGGTGTCAAACTCGCCGCGTCATGTTGCCGTCATGTGACATTTTGCGAAGTTTTTCCCATTCACGGCGCTGGGGTGGGTGTGGCACGGGTGTCATGGATCCAACCCGCACAGCCACCAGTTCAACACCCCTTTTCTAAAAGGATGCAAATGACCAGCTCTCTGCAAGGAGTATAACTCCTTCCATTCCCCACCATCCAAGAAGCTGCTTGGATGAGAAGCAAAATGTCTTCAAAGAAAAACAAGAATGTCCAGTTGGCTCTTGAAAAAGCACCCTTGGGACTAATGCAATTCTGGGAGCAGTTTTAAATGCCTGAAATCTCAGACACGAGCTTTCTCCTTGGCTCCTTTGCTATAAGGAAAAGGGCTCAAATTCCAACATGTTAATGGAATATTTGTGGATACTAATATCCACAACTGAATTTGGATTCTCAAAGGGCACAGAAACATTAATAAAGGAAGAGAAAAATTACTTTGAAACAGATTACAAAGTAATAGGTACAAGTATATGTACTGTACATCTTGTGCAAAACAGCAGAGTTCTAATTTGTATTATTTAAATATCGTAGCTTAGTTCCGTTTGTCAGCGGAAAGTTTATAATTCGATTTTTGTAATGGGAAAGCCATGATTCTGTTCTATTTTCTCCGAAATATGTCAAGAAAGGAAAGCCAGTAGGCTGAAGAAAGAATTTCCCCGTTCCTTTGTAATCCAAATTATTCTTTCTTGAAAAAGATTCATACATTTTTGTGTTAATGCATACTTAAAATCCTGGATTCAAGCTATTATTGACTTCCTTCAGATCTGCTTTCATCTGAAAGATTATGTTGAAAAGATGATTTATTTTAGAATTTTGAGTATTAGTGTAGCATAGTAGGAAATAGGAAATCTAACCATAATTTTTTTGGTCATAGATGCTTGAAGATAATTGAGATTACAATATCTGGAGAAAAAGCTCACGTCAAAAACTCTTTTTAAACTTTCTGATCTTGATATATAGATTTATTATAGGTAAATATTTACACAGAACTTTAGTTTATTGACCTTGATGTTGAAAAAAGGGTCTAGATTCATATTTCACGTGGGTTGTTTGGTTTGGCCTGAGTATATTTATATACATGGTTACTGTGATTCATTCAGCAGTTGAACAAACCATTGCTTGTGTATTATATGGCACTAATTACTGTTTTAAGTTCTCCTAATGTATAGTTTTATTATTTTAACAGAACTTGCATCACAGAAAAAGTTTGATGAAATTAAGAAGGCTAATCAAGCTGCTGTTAAGAGGCTTGTTGAAAATCAATTTAGCTCCTCATCTGAGGATGATGAAGAAGAAGAAGAAATTGAAGGAAAGCATGGACAAATATTGGCCAAAACATTTACAAAATATACAAATCAGACTGGTAAATTTTTCTATATTGGCTTCTCAGCTTTCATTTCAAAGAAAAACATAGCATTACGTTAAAAATATCCTTAGAGATTATGATAGAATATTACTTTGCTAGATTTCGAACACTGCTGCTCATGTTTACATAGCCTGGTAAGCTAAACATATTGTGTCAACTTTTGCTTGTGTGTTTTGGAATAAGTAAAATCTCAGAATAATCTGCTCCCTCAAGGTGGTAAATGGTGGTTACTGTTCCTCACTGCGAAATTGAAATTTGCTCAGCTTTGAAATATTAATGAATTTAAACAGTTCTGTAAAGAGGATGTTCTGTAGAATTGGTTAGAACGAAGGTGAAAGAAATATTTAACACTTAATGTGATAGGGGCTTCAAAAGAACACAAGAGCCTCGGCGCAGTGGTTAAATGCAGCACTGCAGTCTCTGCTGATTTGTTCAGCAGGTTGTCAGATCGAATCCCCAGGCTCAAAGTTGACACAGCCTTCCATCTTTTCTAAGGTTGGTGAAATGAGGAACCAGAATGTTGGGGACAGTAAGCTGACTCTGTAATTGCTTGGGTTGTAAAGTGTTGTAAAGCTCTGATAAGCAGTATATAAAATCTGAGGGCTATTGCTATCCATATTGTTAGCCACCCAGAGTCCTTCGGTTGTTGGGCGGCATAAAAATGTAATAAATAAATAATAAATAATAATTGTAGTAAAAAAGAATCAGCAAATCCATATCATTTCATCTTGTCAAATAATATGCATACAATTGCTTTGTTATAATGGCTGAAGTCACACAAAAACCAAATTTATTTATACATTTATCTAAATTTATTTATTTGGTTATTTATTTCAATAAATATGCTTACCCATCTCAGTCTCAGGACTCCAGGTGTCAAACAGCAGTTAAAAGCATTAAATAAAAACGATGAATAGTAAAATAATATCACAATGTATGCAAATTGCCAGCCAAAATATAAACCATTGCAACCACTAACAAAGTTTGTTCAGCTTTGTAAGCCAGCCAATGCAGGGCACAAGTCATGCTTAGTATCAAGTGCACTGAGCCAGATGGCATTGGTCAATGAACCATAGTTAAGGAAACCGTGTCTTAGGGGAGTACATGAACTTGGCCAATGTCATAATGGAGTAAAAACCAAGGAAGTGCTCCGACATGTTTTGACTGAAAAAAACCCTGATTGTTCAGAGGAGGCCTAATTTTGCTGGGAATATTTTTTAGCCTTTCCTGTTCAGAAAGTCACTACCTAGTCTGGATTGTGAAAGCTCTTTTGAAGCACAGGCAAGAAGACAATCTACCAGATTCATTTCAGAGCCACCATCAACCCTGCCCCAAAGGTGTTCCACAGTAGCCTTAGCTGATCCTGACAGTTATAGACTAAGTAGGATCCACATTGCTACATACTGTGTGATGAATCCCCCAATCAGAAATAGATTAATTATGGGCCCAAATGAAGCAAAGAGTTTAAAATTTTGAGATGGTTGATCAACTTTTCAGCATTTTAGAAGTCAGGATCTTGCAAAGAAAAAGGAAACAAATTAACGAATATTTGCCAGGATTCACATTTAGTACTAAATCATTATTTTAAATAGTGGTTTGCTGAATAACGTGCAATTAGCTGGATTCTTACTTGGCAGGAAAGCCTGAAAGTATTATTTATTATGTGAAGCTAAGTTCACATAACCAAAAAAGCTAAACCCCTGACTGATTACATTAGGGCTTAAGGAGGAATTTCTACCAAAGAAATACATTTATTAGCCTTGACCGGGGAAATGAGGCGGGATATAAATCCAAATAAAGAAATAAATAAATTAAACAAATTTTAAATCGCACCCAACTGACACAGAGGTGACTCTGGGCAACTTACAACATTAAAAATTCACAACAAAAAACCATAAAAGTATACAATCCTCTCTCCGAGGATTTTATACACAGACTTCGAGATCACTTTCTGTATATCACAATTTTTTTAAGAGAACATTTTAAGACATAATTGAGCAATGCCTAAAGTTATGGAAGGGTTTGATTGTTAGAAATCTCTATAAGCAATCATTATTATGAATAAGTTCAATGTTCTCCTAATACACATTGGTCATTTCTTTCCCCCCAAAGGTTAGGGCGATGGCGAAATCTAGCTGCTCATATAGTTGACTGTGATCAGCATTTGTATGGACAATGACCAAAATAATGCACAGAGCTATAGGTCAGACATCTGGGAAGAAGGCAATAGACAAAACACATGGATGATCTAAATATGTTGATATCGTCATCAGGATTTGCACTCAAGTCATGCAAGTTTTAACTTTTTAAGTGAGGCTGTCTCTAACAAAGGCAGAAAAGTAGTGCAGAGAACAGACAGGGAACAGGCGGATAGGCTGGCCTGCTGCCCCATTCTAATCTTAGCTTGTTGCAAAGCACACAACACTATTTTTCTGTTGTTTACAGGGCGGGAGGAACTGAACTGGCTTTAAGAGTTTGATTGCTTAGATTTAATCCCAAATTGTTTCTGGAATAAAAACACCAGACAGAAACAGCGTGCTCATTTTCTAACCGCACATTCAAAGGGACTTATTATGCTCATTTATGAAACTGACATCAAGATTAGCTGTTCCCAGTTGCCAACTTGCTGAACAAAGGCCTTCTCTCCCGAGCTACCTCTGAAGACAATGGATCCCCATCGCCAAACCTCACATTGTTCAGGGCTGAAGGGCTGCCACAGTGCTTTGGACTCTTAAAGTTCATTATGGCCTACAACCCCAGACATGCTGATTTGCAGAAACAGATGGAATTGTAAAAATTATAAATGGCCATCTGGTATTCACAAGTCTACTGTAGGACAATTCAAACAAATGTCAAACAAGGATACAAAAAGCTTCTGTGTGATAAGAGGGCACCAGAGGTTTGGCAAATTAAGTGACATGGAAAGACTTGGCTTAGTTTTAAATGCAACATTCTAAACAAGGCAGTTTTAGGCAGTTTTCTATGGAAACCAGAGACACCTTCTGTGATGATGATGATAATGATGATGATGATGACAATAATCAATATTTATTGCATAAGAGGTTCATTTATTTTGAACATTGGTACCAAAACCAGTGAACAGACACATTAAGTGAAGGTTTATTCATTGCTTCTTCATGGCATCTGAAAATGTAGCATCATATAGTTTATTGCACAAACTACCAATAACTGAGTTTGCATAATCAATGCACTAATCCAAAAGCAAGTATGGCTTCAGGTGATAATGAAAACATGAGATGAGACAGAGTGATGCATAGCCAACTTAGAGAAAGGCACATATTGGATCAGGCACACCAATTGCTGCATAGTTGTAACATACCAACTGACAGCTCTGACCAAGAACTCAGATGTGAAGTTCAATTTTTGTCAATTCACAGCTAGCCCTAGCCTTGCCCAGCCATTGATTAGTTGGGACTATAGGACTGCCAGATAGTCACATAATCGGTATCACTAGTTCAAATGTGGAAGCCGCCTGCTAGGCTAGCTCACAGTGATAGAAAGTCCAAGTATAAAGTCCAGAGTTATCCCAGGCTGTTTTCTCCTAGGATACCATCCTGGGAGGCAGGAGTAAATACCAAGATCAGCAGTTGGGATAGTTGTCCTTCCTTCCTGGTGTCTACAATGGGACATTAAATAAGTCAAGATGTTGGACACCGGAGTACAACTGAGGCCTCAATGTTAACTTTGTTCGCTTCCCCTGTAGACTTCCGTCCTTCCCTTCCCTTCCCTAACAGTGTTATACAATTCATACTGTATTATTTATGCTTTCAAAATGTAGTGTTATGAGATCTCCAACTAGACTGTTCTTTTATTATTATTAATGCTTTTCTGTTTCTAGTCATGATTCACAGAGGAAGCTGTTGTCTATGTGTGGAGAGCTAATACTGACAGTTGAACCTGTAACCAGACCAGCTGCCAGGAGGCCAGTTGGCAGAATACCTTAAGGACCAGTATCAACTTTAAGCACATAAAGTTTTGGACTAGCCTTGCCAGAGTTTATTGTGCTCTAAAAAGCATGAAAAATTGACTCTCAATTCTAACAAGAGAGTCTGGGGTATCGTTCTTAGCCACTTAAATTGAATCGCCCGAAAGGTGGAATTGAACCACTCTGTCGCTAGACAGCTACAGGTTTGAAGCCTGCACCCCAGACCACTGAGGATCATCCGGGCAAGAAAATAAAGCACTTTTAAAACTATATAAAGCTCTTAATATGTTAACCTTTCAGGATACAGTGAGATATGTTGAGGAAAAGTAGAGGGTATTAAAGCTTAGAAAATATCCCGTTACTTAGTTATACTTTTATGATGTGTGGTCGTACTGGAGTCTCTTTTAATAATAATATGCATTAAAGAGAGATGGATTTCTCTAGTGCAATTGGGATATGCAAATATAGCTGACGCTGATTGGCCCGCTGCTACTGTGGGCGTGCTTTAGAAAAGCAGGTTTTACAGAAGCAAGGCTTTTCGCCCCCCCTGCGGCTCGCGTGCGACCCCTTGGCTGGCTGAATCGGTTCATTCTTTTCAAGGTACCGAAGAGTCAGTCCTACCTCGCAAGTTTGGAAGTAATAGAACTGCGCGGCCCCCTTTTAAGGAATGGGAATCTGCTGGGGAGGGGATACCCAGGAAGCAAGCGCGGGATGTCTTTGCTTTGTCTAAGGTAGGGGTCTCCAACCTTGTCCACGAGTCTTAAAGTTGCCAAGGTTGGAGACCCCTGGTCCAAGCGCCAACAGTGCTGCAAAAGAATCGCCTTTCTTAGAGGAAAGACGTGGGTAGAGATTTGCGTCAAGCGGGAGTGCACTTTGTATTTGCTCAGAGGCAAGCGCCCAGGGCCAGCCTCACCAATTCGGATAGTCCCAATTTCCAGCTTCCTCGTCCGAGTCCACCAGTACAAGAGCGAAACGGGCCACTTGTCCACAAGAAAAAGTCAATTTCGCAGACCACTCCCAAACCTAACTCTTATTTATCTTAACGCAGAACAGAAGATTTACATCTTGCAGAAGAAGAAAAAAATCACAGATGAAACGGCCAGTTTGAGAGGTCTCTGTAGTTCTGCGGTTGGCATTGCATTGCCTTAATTCTGCTTATTACTTAGTTTCTAGAAGCCTCTGGAAACTTCTGAATAAACCAAGCACCCTTGTTTATTAGACAGACAGACAGACAGACAGACAGATTCCTTTAGCCTGTGTTCACATCTTAGTGTGAACACATAGGAAACTGATCAATTATCTGAATTATCTCACTGTATGGGCTCTGATGGCGCCATGATCTGACCATATAGACTGGGTCTGCACAGTGTCCTTCCGGGTTGGCTACTTGGACAATATCAAGTTGACCCTGAAGGCAGCTGAACAGAGTTGGACTGGATAGGAGACCACCTGAAAATCCAAGGTGATAATCTAGGGGCCAGTGAGTTGAAAAAGCATCTCTGAAGGAAGCGGTAGCTAATCACATTCACACAACTGCCAGAAAACTCATGAGTTTGTCCACATAGTAACCAAAAATCAAATTTAGCTCAAAGAAGACTAGCTTTATTTCACAGACAGCTTGTCATGTGAATACTTTTATTAATCATCAATCATTGCTAATGAGGCAGAGTGAAATCCTGAGTAGGCTGACATAGACATTAATTTCCATTTAAGTGAATGGGACATTATGTCAGACCATATAGACACCACCTGAAACCATGCATGGTTTACCATTTGTTCTAGATTGTTTTAGATTCCAGATTAACAGAGTGGGAAGGGACCTTGTAGGTCATCTAATCCAAGCCCCTGCCCAAGCAGGAGATCCTGCACCATTTCTGATAAATGGCAGTCCAATCTCTTCTTGAAAGTCTCAAGTGATGAAGCTCCCGCAACTTCTGACGGCAAGCTATTCCATTGGTTGATTGTTCTCACTATCAGAAACTCTCTCCTTATTCAATTTCCATCCATTGTTCTGTGTCTGGCCTTTGGGTGCTTTGGAAAATAGCTTGATTCCTTCCTCTCTGTGGCAGCCCCTCAAATATTGGAACGCTGCTATCATGTTTTCACTAGACTAGCCAAGCCCAGTTCCTGTAACCGTTCTTCATATGTTTTAGTCTCCAGTCCCCTAATCATCCTGGTTGCTCTTCTCTGCAAGCAAGAAACAAATCCTCGGTTCTTTTTGTTCTTGCTCTGATTTTTGACATGCACTCAGGCATATCCTGGTTGCTCAGTCACTCAGTCAAACTAAGATCTAGTGCAGTGATGGCAAACCTTTTCGTCGTCGTGTACCAAAATTGGATGTGAGCGCCCATGCATGCATGCCCAACTCCCCCCCCCCACATGTGTGCACGACCCCCCCATATGTGCGATTCCCGGGAGCTGAAAAACAGCTGATGGGTGCTGCCGCACCCATCAGCTGACTTTCGGAAGAGGAAACAAAGGTAAGTATAGTGCAGGGCCTGGTGGGAGGGCCCATTTCACAACTGAACCAGAGGGAGGCGTGCACGCATGTGCGGTGGGGTGACACTTGCATGCCTGCAGAGTGGGCTTTGCGTGCCACCTAGGGCACATGTGGCATAGGTTTGCCACCATGGGTCTAGTTGAACAATATGGAAGGAAAGCAACTTGAGCTACACTCAAGCCTACTCTGGAACCCGCTGGTGTAACTCTAGTATCATTTTTGGGATAGTTCCAGGAAAACTATTCAGGAAAATTAATCTCTTTAAGAAGAGATTGGACAACCATTTGTCTGAAATGGTATAGGGTTTTTTTTGCTTGAGCAGGGAGTTGGATTAGAAAACGTCCAAGGTTCCTTCCAGCTCTGTTAGTCTGTTATCAAGAAAATCTTTTCTGTAAAAAGAAATAAAAATTTTAATTAAAAAAAAAAAAGAAAATCTGCCATTTTTAATGGCATTCCAGCCCCTTAATTCCAGCTTTGGGAGATTATAATTTTTCCTTGCTGGTTCTGGTTCAGTTACACTAGATTAGAATATTGGCCTATTAATAGCACCCTATGCTATTGACCAGCCCCTATTGCATTGGGGTTGCTACAGCTGTATCACCTGATGCAGATCTATGCCTCACTACCAGGGATAGGTTCCTACCAGTTTGCTGGTTACCTGCTTTGTGGGCGCGCTACCCGATCAGCTGTCAAAAGCACGCTGTGCGCAATTGACTTCAAAATCTTTGTGATGTTCTGCAAGCACTCTGATCCAACAGATGCAAGGCAGCTATCCGCTGAGGTAGGAACCTAACCCTGCTCACTACCCTGCACTGATTTAGCACAAGGGTCTCCAAAGTGGGCAACTTTAAGACTTGTGGACTTCAACTCCCACATGGCTTAGGAGCGGGGTACCTTCGAGAGTGCCTCCTGCTACCTTATGCCTCCCAGCACCCAGTTAGATCCATTATATTTGGCTTGCTACAAGTCCCATCAGCCAAACAATGTCAGCTGGCGGGCCCCTGTGCGTGCCGATCCTCTGGTACCAGCTCCCAGTAGAGATCAGGACTATCCCCAACTTGTTGGCCTTCCGCAAAGCTGTAAAGACCTGGCTTTGTTGGTCGGCCTGGAATTGATTTGTCCCCTCCTTGAGTGTGTTGATTGTTGGATTAGTCTTTTTATATTATATTATATTGTATTTTAATTGTTGTTAGCCGCCTCGAGTTCCCATTGACCGGGGAAGTGAGGCGGGGTATAAATTTAATAAAATAAAATAAATAAATAAAATTTCTCAGCCAGCATGAATTCCTTAGCCAGAAATCCTGCCCTTCGCTTCTTCCCCCCTTTCAACACAAGAGATTCTAGAGCAGTGGTTCTCAACCTTCCTAATGCTGCGACCTTTTAATACAGTTCCTCCTGTTGTGGTGACCCCCGACCATACAATTATTTGGGACCACATAATGGGAATAGGTGTTTTCCAATGGTCTTAGGCGACCCCTGTGAAAGGATCATTCGACC
>JANHGC010003823.1:35715-47659 GCA_027560395.1 Boaedon fuliginosus | reverse complement strand
GACTCAAAGGCACCGAGAGAGAGAGAGAAAGAGAGAGAGAGAGAGAGAGAGAGAAATTGATAATTGAGTTTGTGTGACATATTATACAGCAGCCATATTTAACCCAATTTTTTTCTTAATCTCAGTCCATTCATTTATGGCTGAGTATGCCATGTGAAAAAGGAAATCAATGAATAATTTACATTAATGCCATAATGCAAACTTAAATTAACCATGGGTTATCATAATTTGCTAATACAACCTATATTTCTTGATACTTGCTAGTGTTGAAGTGTGATTTGAGCTTGGCACCACTAGCCTTTTGAGAATTTCCATATCATTTTTGGGCAGTGAAATTGAGTAATCCCCATTTCCAGGGAAAGGAAAAAATCTCTAAAATTTTCCAAGAGCAGGGCTGCCCCTTAACGGGGAAATAGCTTCTGAGAAGGCTGAGTGGAAAAAGATGTTGGGGTGAATTAGAGTGAGAAACCAGGGAGTCTGAAGACCTGGTTGTACAGCAAAAGAAAAGTCAGTCCAAACATTTCTTCTCCACCTGATAATGAAATAAATACTAGAACATCCACTTCACCAGTGAGAACCCCTTTGAAGTCCTTTTCCACTTGAAGTAATGTTTAAGTCAAATCTTCTTTCATTGAGTAAGAACTCGGGGATTTCTCTGATCTACATTAGTTACATCTTTTTTTCCATCTGAAGGATATCTTAAAGCTTATCAGAATAGTTCTAGGTATTTTCTTCAGGTCCTCTCCTGCCTAGTTACTGCCCCAATTAGGTATCATTTCCATCTTATTAATAAGTAATCATTTGTGGTGAATTGTTGGAAGGAGAGGGCTGCTATTTTTAGCTGAGGCAACAAAATGTTGGCTGCTGTTGATATTGGTGCTGAAATGTCAGTGCGTAACAGATGGAAACAAATTAAGGGCATGCTGCCGTTGCTGTCATCAAGAAAGGCAGGCCGTTTCACAGCAGGGTTGTGATTAGGATGTGTTGCAGAATGTCCAGGGGAAAAGATTAGGGAGGGAAAGAGACTTTTCAACAAGTAAACCATCCTTCAAAGCGAGTAGATTTTTAAAAATGCACCTTAAGATAAATACTGCCCTCTTACAACAAGGGAGAGGAACAAAGGCATACCTAGGTAAATAAGACCATGGAGGGAAACAGAAACATTTCCAGTTTGGTTGATCGTGGAACAAACTGGGACAGATCTATCTCTGATGTCACACCAATGACTCACATCAAGGAACAAGGCAATCTTTTGTTTGTACACATGATGCAAATGAAGAAATGGGTGTGGGAGGGAGAATTTGTAAGCCCCTTGGTTATTATGGGATTTCATCAATCTCTAATAGCTGATTCCAGGAAGTCTTGGGAACGAAATGGAAAACAGGAAACTTTGGGTATGTTGAAACTCTGCAGCTGAAAAAGAGTCTTTTTTGAGGGGAACCTATATGGTCCCGGTGCCTTTGTTCATTAACATTCTCTGGCAAATTAGCAGATAATGATACAACAGTTATGGGGACAATTTGTAATCATCAGATGAACTCTTCTGCTGAAATCAAACAGATGGTTTAATATTCCATCTTTCAATCCATAAAGCACAACCATGCTCCATGTTGAAAACAAGAGTTTTTAATCTGCCCATCCCCTTGGTTGCCTGTTCCTCATCCCAGCAGGTGGGACAACAGCTGTCATTCTAATTTGAACAGCAGAAGAATAATCAGTAATCTTTAGAGCCCTCAGATCCAGGAAAACCCGATTTAAGCTTTTACACCTCCCATTAAGCCATTTTTACAAATCACAACAGCTGGATTCATACATTCATATGAACCCACTCTTGATCTGCAAATATCTTCTCATTAAACCCGTGGGGTACTTCTGTTGACGTATGTTCAGTTTTGTGTACAAAACTATAACCAAAAATTCCTGCACCAAACATCAAGTGCCAAGGTTTGAAGTCCGTAGGTATGGCTGAGATGTGATGATTGACTATGAATGCTAGCTGTGCAAATATGAAATGTACAGATGACGTATATGGTTTAGTAAGGTAAGAATGAACATTATGCCCCTGTGCTTCCATTTGCTTCTTCTCTTCTGCTAATGTATCAAAGCTGACGGACTTACCTAGATAACACAAGTTATATTCAGATCAGAAAGTTATATTTTAATTTAGTCCAGTTAATTTTAGTAAGTAGAGTCAGGTGAGGGATTAAATCAACTAACAGAGCTAAAGGGAAAGGGAATTAATATGGGGCAGCTTTTAATGGGAAATGGCTGATGAGAAACTGAATGGGTCAATTTGTATAATATTTATTTCTTGAATATATTATTTGTAGAATTTGCTGCCTATCGACCTTTATTCTTGAACTACAAGTCCTATATATTTCTCAGGGTTATCTCTATAAAATTAACACTTCATAGAACTAAAATCCATATCCCCTGTTCATGTCCTAGGGTCAACCAAAGGAATGCACAGGGATGTTGACTGATATATCAGTTTCACATCTGATTGTCAGAATTAGCTTAGCAGCTGATTTTCAGTAAGGAAGGAAAAAAGGATGTTAACAAACATACATACTTGTGGTAGTACTGATAAGGACACCTGGGGGGAATTCTATTACAAGAATGGAAACCTTTTGCTGGCAGGATTGTATTCCTTATTTCATTTTGTGGCCAGGAATTTGCCTAGAATGGGCCACATACAGGCACAGGCCTCCAAGGAGCTAGGTGATGTTACTGGTGACAAAACATGCAAAACAAACATGAGAAAACATTGTTATGAGCAGATGGATAAGTCAAATCTATGTAAGAGAGGAAATTTGCAAAATAGGAAAAAAGCATGTTTAATATCAGGCATACTATGCTTGCAACAGAAATACTACACAGAAGGCAATTTTGAAGATCACATGTTTCAAAACAATTTTTTTTGCATTTCTCAGCTCACTGTGCTATAGTTTTCATGTGGGCCTTAGATAAGTGGAAACTTCCTTCAGACCAGCTGGAGTGGAAACCAATAATTTTCACAGAGTGCTTAAATTATCATGGGCAAACACAACTTTGCCTATATCTTGTACGTTCTTTTAAAACTAAGTACGGCAGAGTGTTTGATCTTGAAAAATGTGAATAGCCTGTTTGATTAAAGGCAACAGTTGTGGGTGGGAGGTGTACCAATGTTTTCCTCCAGTTCTATTGGACTACAATTCCCGTAATCCATATTCCAGAGGTTGGTCATCTTGCTTAGAAATTATAAAAGTTTTTGACCTCATTTGGAAGCCTCTGC
The DNA here is from genome assembly GCA_027560395.1 of Boaedon fuliginosus. Lineage (NCBI taxonomy): Eukaryota > Metazoa > Chordata > Lepidosauria > Squamata > Lamprophiidae > Boaedon > Boaedon fuliginosus. The sequence goes on along the minus strand of JANHGC010003823.1, from coordinate 44,385 downwards.
AGATCCGGGACATCTAATGGTTGTTTAGAACAAAAATACATTTTTCGTACCATTGTCAAAGCTATCACAAACAATTGATTTCTTAATAGTCATAATTTGATTGCTTTTTTTTGTGTCATTGCACCAAATCCATCCTCTGCCTTCATGGATGAAACTTTCATTCCCTAGGAAGACAAAGATGAAGACAGTCTGACAAGAGATTTCTATGTGCCAAACATGGGAAAGGAAGGCAACAGGCAGAGCAGAATGGGACAACACGCCATGGGACAATTCAATTTAAATATTTAAAATAATTTAAAAAATATTTCAATTTTTGTCATTCACATTTCATTTTTTCACTCCTTTGGCATCCTTTCTTTAATGATTCTATTCCATTATATCCTCGATATTACCACCACTCTTGTTCCGTGGTGAGTTGGCTGTGGTGAGTTGTCTCAGACCCACGAAAGAGATTGCATTTATGAAACCAGTAAGGTCTGCATACACAAAATTTCTGCCTCCTTCAGTTGTAGTTTATTCATCAAATTATGATAGATAAGCCACTGCTTTGTGCAAAGTGTCAGCCCAGTGAGACCTAATTACTCATCTAAATAAAGGCATTTTCCTTTTGCCTTAAACTCACACTGATTTCAGATCAACTCAAATTTATCCCAGTGATTAAGCAGTCCATAAGTATCTCAACACTTATTTAATTCAAAATCCTTCAAGAGGATGTAAGCCTATGTGCATTACTTGGAAGTAAATCCCAATGAATTCAATTGATCTGAGTAAGCACTTACAGGAAGGTGCAGTTTCTTCCTTGCTATTTTGAGTAGATGTATTTCTGTTAGTGCTGTTACTGAAAGGAGAAAGAAAAGCTTTCTTGGCATAACAACCAAAATTCCACTCCTATCCATAAAAGATGGAACCAGACCGGATCCTATCCCTCTTTCCTGAGAATTTTTCATCATGCCATTAAAAAAAAAGTAGTTAATTTTAGCCTACTTAAATAAACATGTTTGGAACGCAGCCTCCCATTTCTGCTAGTAAATTCCTGGAAAAGCGTCACAGCAGAGTTGAGTTCCAGTTCCCTTGCTTCTCTTTAGTTTAGGGCTTTCAGCATCTGCAATTCCCGGGACAAGCTGTGATTGCTGCATTCTCATTTCCAGATTGGGAACAATCCTCTGTGGCAGAGATACAGCCCATGACTCACAAAGGCTGAGTCACTGCCGTGAAGCAGGACGCAACTGCTTCAGCTGTGACAGAAAATGCAGGAATAGTGAGAAATCAGATGCTATTCATTCTCAGCTGGAGTCCATGAGCAGGACAAACCCGTTGGCAGGGATCCACATCCCCTTTCCTTTCTCTCTTCCTGTAGATTGGCAGAGTCCTATCAAGAGATGGTGGCGACTTCAATCTTCTCTAGGCAAAAGACACCATCTATAGCAGTGGACATATCTGGCATGCAGTACTCAGCAATTCATCCCACCCCCCTTTTGCTAGTCTCATATTTTATAAGGGCCCCTCTTTTTAACAAATTCCTTCGTATCCAGGAGAGTTTATTTTCTAAATGAGTTTGTCCTCAAAGGAACCACTGTGACCAGGGTAAATTGTTTCAGGTTGAGGCTATTTTAGGCATTTAGCCATAGGCTATTTCAGGAGGTTATATAGAGCAAACTGCACAACTAACACAATAATCTGTGCCACACAATTGCCTCTATAGTGATTATTATCCTGGCTTTTGAGCTGCCAAAAGAAAGATGCAGCCCATAGACTCTCATACCAAAAGCATTAGTTTGTCTTCCTCTAGATAACAGGGGCTGAATAGCTTGAGGCATTTTTGTTACAGATATGAATAAGAGGGACAGCAAAGCAAGTAAGCAAATATTTAATTTGAAACTAGAAGAATATGCCAGGCCATCTCCTACAATGACACTTCTGACCCAGCAGAGTCTTAATAGTTTAAAGTTGCAAAAAGCCAATAAATGAATAGATTAAGAACAGCACAGATATGGTGATTCTGGAAGATATTAGATAAACAATAATTGGAATTAGCTGTGACTTATAATAAGCAGTTGTCATTATTTGAATGCTGCAGTGTATTGTAAATACTATAGAAATCAATGGCTCCTGCTTCTTGCCTGTTCCCTTGGTGATTTATATATATAAAAGCATTTTAATCCCTCCAGTCTGAAAGCTTTTACAGCTCCTACTTCAGGCTTACAATTTAAAAAGTCTTGACGCAGAAGGAAAGGGTACAGGAAAAGGAAAACTCATTCACAGAGTGTTTTTATGATTGTATCACACGCAGCAATAAGGGCAATGCAACAAATACTCAGGAAGTTCAAAGCAACTCTGTTCTTCTTGTTAGGATAGCTGATCTCACCCCCATCTCTGAATGCCAGCTAGTTAGAGCAACAAGAGGGCGGGAGGAAGAAGGCAGCACTGAGTAATCTGTCAAGGATCAGGCTGCCTGTGAACTATTTGACACAGAGTTCTCGGAATAGAACTGAAGAGATCTATCTGGCAATGCTGTGTACTTAAGCCCCATCTCTTCATTTTCCATCTGTCTCTCTTCCTGTAAAGATCTAATGATGGTGCTGGCAATGACAAGAATAGAGAAATAAAATCTCATCTTCCAGATGGCAGAGAGGATGTATGCTCTCTGTTATTGCCAAAAAAGTCTGCTTGTTTTCTCCAGATACGCAAGTCAGAGAATTACAGCTGGAATGAGCTGCTCCTTCTCCATCTTCTCCCTTCTTCTCCATTTCTGAAAAATATTTGAAATCCTATGAATGTACTTTCATAAACAAATGAAATGTGTCTACAGCAACAGTTGTAAACCACACAGCCCCTAAACAGACCCAGATATTTAATGTTTTCATTTTTGTTTTTTGACTTCTTGTGTGTTTAATTGGCTGGAGCTTCGGTAGGAAATTCTTCCATATAAGGTTGCATTTGAATAGAAACATAATATAAATTATTGGTGAATTTTATAAGAATATTAATGTGGGCAAGATGGTTCAAAAATTTTAAAAGGCAGAATTTCCCCCCAAATTCAAGGTTGCTTAGAACATATTCCATCATTTTTGGAGATGCAGTAAAGAAACTTTCAAATAAATTAAAATATTAAAGTTCATATTTTGTCAAAGCAGGGTTTACAGGAGAAAATAAAGAAATTCACTTGAATCAAGTATTTGTGAAATCTTTCTGTCTCTGCTCCTTGTTTGTATATGAAGGAGTATTTGCTGATTTACAATTTATTTTTGAGAAAGCTGTGTGAATAAAGATATAACATGGAAGCCTCCATTCCAGTGTGGGAAGCCACACCCTGCTCCTAGAAGACTGAAATATTCTGGGAAATATTTAAAAAAGGCAGAATATTATATTTCCCAAAGGGAGAAATGGAGAAACATTGTTTTTTAGAGGCAGAAAGCAACCCCCACTTTCCTTAACAGCCCACAGCAGATGTCAGCACTTAAGAGATAAAGACCTTATAGAAAAAGGAAGACAAGTATTTAGATAGCTCTATTGATAGGCAAAGCAAATACTGCAGGGCGAAATCCATTCAAGACAGGATATTTTGAAACTCCCTTCAGCAAAGTCTGAACAAAGGCAGAATGGTAGGATTAGCCCTCAGTCAAGATCCAAAACAGGACAAAAGCCACAAAAGGAATTGCCCAAGACCCTTTCAGAACACAAACCCCTTCATTGCAGCATCCCAGAGCAGTCCAAACTTCAGCCAAACCTGGGAGCTCAGACAAACACCTAGGATTTGCATTTCCTCTTTTGCTATAGAGCCAGCTATGACACCTACATAACCCCTACATGACCCCATAGGAATCTGACAACAACCCATAGAATACATGTTCTTGCACAGAAACAGGAAGCTCAAGTGCAAACCCCAAGAATGCCCCCCTTCTCAACTCCATTTTGTCAGCTACCCAGAACCACAAACCCACGTGGTTCTGCTTCATCAATAAACCATCTTTCTAATCAGCCTCCATGTTTCCAGTGTCTTTCTCCTGGCTTGGAACTGAATCAGATGGATATTTCTTTCCATACCAGGTTACCTATCATTCTAGGATTTGTTTAAAGAACATTATTTGAGACAAAAGGAATTCTCACATGGTAGCGTACACAACCCTACCCCTTCAACAACTGAATAAAACACGATTGAAAAAAGGTCAAGCTGCCTTCATGATGATAAAAATATAACTTGACTTTGCATGTGCCTCTTTGACCCAAAGATGGGCTGCATGGCACAACATTGCTGTAGAGAGCTGAATGAATTGCTGTAAAGAGCTCTATGTAGACATGAAAAAATAGGAGGACAGCAGTTTGTGGCCAGAGTGGGGAATGGGAAAGCTTTCAAGGAGAAGCATAATTTGGTGCATCTTGCTGTAATGGGACTTGTCTTCCTAGAGAGGAAGTTGTGAATGTGTATCCTCCCACTTAATACCCTAGGGGGGTGAAAGGCAAAACTTGCACAGACCCCTGCAGGGATCCTTCAGATACAGGCTTGGCCTCTGGGGCTCTTTGTTACACAAACACCCGTAGTGCAGACATATTAATCAGCCTGCCGGGGAGGGTTGGAACCGAGTAGCAACCCTTAGAGGCCGCCCACTTCTCATTCTTGCTCCCATTTGAGGTTGCTATATTAAGAAACACATTATTTCCTGCTGTGATTTTATATTTTTACCCAGCTTCTAATTTGGGCTCTGAGGTAAGCAGTGACACATATGGCCCTCCTCTCCCACCTCCTTCATTTTCTTCTTTTAATTCTTTCTCTTGCTCTTCCCCCCTCCCTGTTACCCATTTTTCTGCCTTTTTACTGGAAAAACTCTTGTCTGTCTCAGAGGGAAGTGTCTAACAGTTTCTTTCCCCAGGCCAGAGCTTATCTCAAAAATCTGTGCTTGGTTGTTGTTTTTCTTTTTAAATTGCAAATAGCACGAAAAACCTGCAGGGATCTGTATATTTTACTAGTCCCTTCTGTCTTTTCAAATGAAGAGACAAGTCTGTTATTTTTATTCATTAGATACATGTCTTGCCCTTTGTTCAAGGTGGTGCACATAATTCTCACTCCTCCCATTGCTTTCCACAACATCCCTGTGAAATAGGACAACTCCACAACATCCCTGAATGAGGAAAGATTGTCCCAAAGTCATCCAGTGAGCTATCAGGGAGATTGAACCCAAGGCTCCCTAGAGCCAGTCTACAACATTGGTGGTTCACTCAATCATAGTTTAAACCACTGTTGATTGTGTTTGTGTAATCCACCAACCCATGAATCCTGATCCTCCAGCTGCACTGTAACTTTCTATGATCCCAGTCATGTTTTGTTTATTATTTGTATGAAGTCTACATTTAATAATATTTGTGAATCACTCTGTGCTAAGACATGATGTGGTTTCTATCTTAGTGTTTCTCAACCTAAGCAACTTTGAGAGGTGTGGATTTCAACTCCCAGAATTCTTCAGCCAATTTGGGAAACCACCAGGAGTTGGAGTTCACACCTCTTGAAGTTGCTGTGATTGAGAAACAAACACTATGTTATGTGAATGCAACCGTCATGGTTTGTAAATTAAGGTTTATGGCATTGTGTTTTCTTTGAATTCATCCAACTGGGGTAGTTCACCAGCAAGGGTAAGTAGACCATAGCTTACCACAATGTATAAACCAAGCTTGTCAGGAACTGCCTGGAAGTCAGTTCCCATAACTGGACCTTGATCATCAATTGTATAGCAAGGGATTATGCCAACTATGCCTAGAAAAAAGTAAGTATTCTCTTTAGTCCCAGAAATTCTAGATAATATTAATTAAACACCCCGCCATAATTACATTCATTAATGTCTTACCAGAAGAAGCCTGATTTTGTAGCCTGATTTTGAGAACAAAGCCAAAAGGAAATTTGACAGAATTATTGAGCTATCAATCAGTGATAGTCAGTTGTCACTCCCACACTTTGTACCATATGTAGCTGTTGAAAATGAAATGAAAATGAGAGAAGGGAAATGATGGAGAGTTTAATGCAAAAAGTTAAAACCAAAAAGGGAAGAAATGATCTTTCGCATTAGCTCAGGGGTGTCAAACTTCTGACCTGTGAGCCAGATGCGTCATGCGCTGCCCATACCCATTCTCTGTTAAGCAAAGGGGAAAAGCCCTGATACATGATAGCAATAGCAATTAGATTTATATACTGCTTATCAGTACTTATACACCTCTCCCTAAGAGGTTTACAGAGAGTAAGCATATTGCCCCCAACAATCTGGTTCCTCATTTTACCGATCTCAGAAGGATGGAGGGCTGAGTCAACCTTGAGCCTCATGAGATTCGATCTGCCAAACTCTTAATAGCTGGCAAGTCTGCAGTACTGCATTTAACCACTGCACCACCGAGGCTGATGTGATGACGCTATGGGTTTGCATTAGATTAAGAAGGTAGGGCTAAACCATTTTTTTGTGTCATGCTAAGAAAATGGCCGGGATGCCTCCATAAAATTTCAAAAAGCCAAACTCAAATGAAGGCAATTTACCATAACTTTTTTTCCTTGTTCAAAGTGAAAAGAATTTTGAGAGCCAAAAAATCCTGGGTTGATAGTTGGAGCTCACCTATTGACTTGGGAGCCCAAATCCTACTAGCCTCAGCTGGTGGAAGATCATCAATGATCAAACATAAAGTCAGCATTGAACTATGACTTGTGGTCTTAAAGTTTCCCAGGGCAGTTGGGATATGTTTTCCAGAAATAGTATATTGATGATATGGTGAAATAATCAATGGAAAAACAATACTTCTATTTCCAGCATTATGCATGTTTGTACAATGAACCCAAATTGGAACCGTTTGTTTATTGCAGAAGCCTCTTGAGAAAGCCCCATGCATTGCTAAGCAGAAGAAAGGAGAAATGGAAGAAAGATTTAGGCTGAGTGTGGGGGGGTGTTCTTGGTGCTCTTTGAGCAGCTTGGTTGTTTTTTTGCAGATATTTCATTCCCCAAACAAGGTAACATAATCAGCGCAAGAAAGATTTGGCTACCCAAGAACCAGAAAAGATCCTTTAGAAACTTGGAGGACTGAGAATGGCAGGTCTTATATAAATTCTTCCTCCCTAATCGGTGAGATTTTTCCACCCCTCATTTATACCAATATTTGTAAATGCCCCTTTTTGGTTCTTCTTGTCAGGGTTTGCAATGACATCCCTGCAGATAGTATTAAGAGGTCATAGCATCCAGTCATTCACAGCAGCCAGCCCTTAATTATTGCTAGTTGCAAAAGTGAATTGTGGCACTCAGCATAGTTGCCTGACTGCAGAAGCTTTTAACAAGACTGCTTTTTGGTGTCTGCAATAGACAATTTTGGAATGTGAGAGGCAGTTTGGCCGTGTTGGAAAAGTGCCACTGGGGAAGAGCACTTCTAGATTGGGGTCAGTAACTGAAATGATTCGGTAAAAACAAAGGACATGCTGTTTATATTTGGCTGGTTGCCTGTGAAATATTTTGTCACCATTTCATTTCTTCTTGTAGAAACACCCCAAGTCCTGATGTTTTCTAAGGACTGAGCCAGTCCTTTGTGGTATTATATCTTTGCCCTGAATTTGGTCAGAGATAAAATACAGGAGGGACAGGGGAGACAGGAAAATAAATAAAACAAAATGCCTCATTTGGAAGGGTGGAGAACAACCAGAGGAATAACTGAAGACATGTTTTTCTGTTTTGGTTCTGACTTTTTACAAAGCCCCAGTCTGGGATGGTTCTCATTAAATGCTTAGGTTTTATAGTCCTGTGTGTACACTTACTTGGAAGCAAGCCTCTGCTGAATGCACAGAACATGTTTGAGAAGGAGAAGAAGCTGGGACAGGCTCCCAAATGACTTTTGTAACTGACTGTTTGTCAGTCTACCTACTAGACTGCTAGAGATTCAGAGTTTTTTCAGGTTTCTTCCAAATCTATCAATATTTGAACTTGGAAACCTTTTTGTCCTTAAATGTCAGGTTCCTTCTTTATGCTCAACTCTATCATGATATTTGGGATATTGAATCATATACATACAGTTCTAGAATTGGTGAAGAAATTATGTTGAATCTTTTGCGAAAATTTTCATATTCGTGTCTTATTCATGTCTTTTAGTTTATATAGTTTATATATTTTATGATTATAAGCCACCCAGCGTTAACTTGAGGAAAGCTGGGCAGCCAATAAATGTTACAAACCAACTAACCAACCAACCAACTAACCAACCAACCAACCAATAATAATAATGCTGACAGGAGGCTTCTGTAGAGAAGGTTTGTTTGGAGAAAGAAGGCATTTATATGAACTCCCTTTGTGGGAAGATTTCAGACTTTCAAATAATCTATGGGAATAATTTTATGGCAAACACTATCTTTTAGCCTTGACATTATCTGTCCTTAAAACTGGTCTGGTTATTTCCAGAAGTGCTACTCTTGAAGCAGCCAGATTTTATATAAATCATGTGATCTGTGACCTCTGGTGATCACAGAGAATGAGGTGCAAGGTCTTTTTCACAGACAAAAGCCAGGAAAACCACCAGGCCCAGACAAGATAACTCCTTCCTGCCTAAAAGCTTGTGCTGAACAATTGGCCCCCATCTTCACCCACATCTTTAATAAATCACTAGAGATGTGCTATGTTCCTTCTTGTTTTAAATGCTCTACTATCATCCCAGTACCGAAAA
>JANHGC010003823.1:0-10652 GCA_027560395.1 Boaedon fuliginosus | reverse complement strand
TGGGCTCTGCCTCCTGCTGCTCTTTCCCTGATAAAACTCTGCTGGCCCGGTATGAGCTTTGTGCCCTGGGGTGGAAAGCCTCAGAACAGAGAAGGGAAGGCGAGAGCTGGCCCAGCCACTTGGGAGGATCCTTGCGAGCAGCTGACCCAGTTCCAGCCTTTCCTCTCGTTGCCTTCCCACTCGACATCATGAGAAAGCAACAAGAAGGCAGCGAGAGGGAAGGCAAAATCTGGCCTGGCCGCTTGGGAGAATCCTTGCAAGCAGCCAGCCTGGCTCTAGCCTTGCCTCTCATTGCCTTCCGATTGCCTTCCCTCTTGGTGTTGTCAGGAGAAAGCAACGAGAAGGCAGTGAGGGGGAAGGCAAAAGCTGGGCCAGCTGCTTGGGAAGTTCCTCCCAAGTGGCCAACACAGCTCTAGCCTTCCCTCTCGGTGTCTCTGGGAAACAGCTCATGTTTGCTTTTGCTTTCATACAGCAAAGAAGCAGCTTTGTATGAGCAAACAGACACAAATCTCAGTCATGGCACTGGGACCCACAGGGACGTCCTTGGCGCTGTGGGATTTGTGCCTGTTTGCTCTCATACAAAGCTGCTTCTTTGCTATTTGAGACCAAAAGCAAACGTGCACTCCTGCTGGAGAAAGAAGCTTGGACAGAGTTCTTTCCCAGAGAAAGCTCTTTCCCGAAGAAAGAAGCTTGGAGGCAGCCCTAGCCAGTCATTACCGCCACCCACAGCAGCCATGGACGGGCTCCCTCAAGGCTTCTTTCTCCAGGAAAGAGCCGCCCCACTCTTGCCTCTCTTCCGCCTTCTCAGCTGCCTGCCTGCCTAGGTTCGGGCTGCAGCCGTGAAGGGAGACAGACAGTGGCTAGGAGTTGAGCAGACCCCGGGAAGAAGTGCTCAGCCATGCAGGCCAGCCAGAGGAGAGGGAGGAGGCAAGCGGGATGCAGCTCATTCCAACGCTCAGGAGTTTTGTGCGAAGCGGACCTCTTGCATTTCCCTTTTCAGCTCTGCTGCTCGGCTTGGCTGTGCAAGTCACCCGCCTGCCTTCGGGAGCAAAGGATTGGCTGTGTCAGAGCCGAAGGGGGACCCCACCCCCTCCACCCCCCCAAGATTTTGAAACAGGAGAGGAGGGGGGTGAACAAATGGTGAGCTGAAGCAGGGGCCCACTCCACCTGCAGCATCCTCCCTGGTTAAATGTCCCCCTCCCCAGTTCCACAATTAGTCCCGCGAGTGGTTTGAGGGGGCTGCCAAATGAATGGGATGGCGGAGTGGATTTGAGGGGGTGGATCGCGCACGCAAGTGTGGCATTTGGGAAAAGAAAAGGCCTTGGATCAAGGCTCTCTTTTCTCCCCCACCCCAGCCAGAGGTGGGAGTAATGGAGTTTGCCTCTCGATCCAAGGAGACGGGCTTTTTTCCCTCCTCCTCCTCCTCCTCTTCCTCCTCCTGTGGGGTGGCACTCCAACAGCCGCTGGAGCTGCCCTTCCACACCACGCCTACTAAGCCATGCCTACTAAGCTATGCCCACTAAGCCAGACCCACAGAACCGATAGCGGAAAATTTTGAATACCACCACTGCCTGGGATTCCCCAAAAGATAGCAGTTTGTGTGTGGGGATCGGTGGGTATGTTTTCAGTTCTGTGCCAAAGCAGGTTAACAACAGCAGCCAGAAGATGGGTGGGCAAAAAAACAGGGTTGCTGGTGGCTTTGCTGCCTCCCTCCCTTTCCTGCACAGCACGGCCCCCGTGCTAAAGCCTTCTCTTTCTGAAGGTTTTTTGAATGATTGTGGATGTGTGGATAGTTGTTTTAGATTTTTTATACTGTACTATATTGAATTTTTTAACTCTTGTTAGCTGCCTCAAGTTCCCCTGACTGGGGAAACGAGGCAGGGTATAAATCTAATAAAATAAATAAATAAATAAATTTCCTTGTGGAGTGCCATGAAGCCGTTACCATGGCAAGTCCACTGTATTGTGCAGTAGAAGCCATTTTAAGGCACCCCCCCCAAGGGGTATTAGGGGTATCTTACCCCCCACAGTACTTGTTTCCGGGGGGTAAGTCATCTGTGTACCAAGTTTGGTTCAAATTGCTTGTTGCGAATACAGACATTATATATAGCAACTCATGTACTACATGTTGGGATGTTGTTAAAAATATACTTTGGTCCTGCCAACTCATTATAAGTGCCATATTTCTTTTGGCTACCAACTTTCTAGTGAAAATGAGCTTATTTCCAAAAGAGGCCTATAAGTTCAAGTGATTTGAACTCTTAAAATAGAAAAATATCAGAACCGTAGTGTTGTTTGTGGCATTTGTTTAGCCTATTTTGTACTAGAAAACTGATTCTGGCTTAATATTTTATAGGCTATATTACTTCTTTAGAAGTCCTCAGGTGTTAGGTTTGGAGGGGTATATAATTAATGAATGGGACTCATTATCTTTAGAGGTAAAAGTTTTGGCAGGCATTACGTATAGGATGGGAGGGATTTCCTCAAGCATTTGGCAGCAGCCATACTGTTGAGTGACTGATCGGCATCAAATTCAGTCTTCTCACAAAAGCTGAAGTCTCTGCAAGAGTCTTACTTACATTTTGCTAAGTGTGGAATATTTTGCAATACTGTAATAAACACTTTGCAAACTGAGCCTATTTTACAAAGAAGAGTCAATATTATCCAGATATTCAGAGTGTTATTCTTAGTGCAGTCCATGACAAAACTGCCATTCTCTCCAAGGAACTGAAGTTATTGAAAACTTAAAATTTTCATATTGTTTTTTGACTGTATCTCACCCTTTCTTTTATTTCTATGTTCCTTTATTATTATTTTTATTTATTTGATTTATATCCCGCCTCTCTTCACCCATATTGGGGAACTCGAGGCAGCAATATTAATATTCACAGACGCTATTAGTAATATTGAAAGCAAAATTTTTAAGTCCAGGCTCAGAATAATTGATCTGGTAGCACATAATGTTCAGCTCCACTGCTCTGTGGCCCAAAATTGTTCTGGGAAGATAACTATCCGACACTCTTAGTCTTTCTTTCTCAAATATGAAGTATTTCTGGAACATGTTCAAAGACCCCTCAGGAAATTAATTTTTCTTGGATTCTTGTGCATATTGCCTTGCTGGAGAAATGGATTGAAATTATTCTTCCATGTTGCTCTTCACGTAAAGGAGAGATGACATGTGACCCCACTCCCACCCAACAATTAAAAAAAAAATCCATCATGGATGGTGCTGAGGTTATGCAGTTATTGCGCAAAGAGATGTATGGTTAGTATTTTTGCTTTAGGCTCATGCTGATTGAATCTATGTAATTCTTTTATTTTTAATTGTGACTAGGATAGCATTAGGCAATCTAATGTCTACTAGAATTTTTTAAATTGCAACTGTTGTGAATCCCAACCTTCTTAATCAGTGGTCAGGATTTTCTGTGGATAGTCCAGAAATGTGGCCGTCACAAAGTTGCTTGTCTCCAATTTTGTATCTGGCTCAACAGTAATAATTGACAGGGATCTGCCTAATAGACAGACACTTAAATATGAGCCAGCACTGTGCTGCAGTTGCCAAAAAAGCCAGCAAAACTTGCTGAGGAATTCTGGTAGTGGAAGTCCACAAGTCTTAAAGTTGCCAAGGTTGGAGACCTCTGCTTTAAAGGATATGATAGGAAGAGTTCTTGCAGTTAATTCTTATAAGAATAAATGTTATACTAACATTATCAAAGTTCTTTAAATGTTTTTAAAGTATTTTACATTTTAGAAGCTTTCATAATGCTTTCCAGCTATTATCTCTCTCATGTGGTCCTGCTGTTGCTTCAAACTTGTGCGTGAATCAATATGAATGGGAGCTAATGTGGTATTATGGTTAAGGAGCTGAAGTAGGTTCTAGTCAACCCTTCAGCATAACAACCAGCTGTGTAACTTTGAGCCTGTCATATTTTCTCAATCCTGAGCTGTGAAGTCAAAAATTCTTGATCAATCTGCATCATTATTATGAATACAGTTCATAATCTTCAGTGAAGAGGCCTTCATGCCCCAATAGATTGATATGAATTAATACAGTATAATACTTTACTTTTTACTTTATGCAAGATTATTCTTAACCAATTGCCTTACGGTCAGCCTGAGGGGATCCTATTTTAGTGTCCCTTATGATGAACATTAAATATTTTGGATCCCTGCCAAATGCATCTCCACTGCAACAACTGGGCTATAGTTGGCTAATTGGAAGTTTGCTTTCATCCGTTGCTAGTCATGCACAATTAACCAGGGTGTGGTTAATTGGAGCGGAGTAGAATGGAGGTGTGGCTCTATATATGGCGGAATGTAGATCTTAGATCCAACGCAGAGGGAGGATTTTCCATCCTGTCCCAACTAGTTAACTATTTATGATTGGATTGGGGCAAAAGTGCAGTATCCCCATTGTTATGACAACAAAGTTATTATCCAGTTCTTTCTTTTAACCTGTTCCTTCATAAAGGAAGGAATTGTTGAAGAATTTCTAAAATATCTCTCTAATCTCTATGTTCATGCAACTAATCAGAGCTTGAAAAAGGTAAATTGTGATTTCCTATCAGAACTTTGGGTTCTTTGCAATAGATCATTCAGATTAAAACAAATGCCTGGTGATTGGGGAGGGGTAGGTGTATGTTATGGATCCTAAGTTAGACTAATGAGACAGAAAAAAAAACTTGGCTAGGAAAGGCAATGAAACAAAGAATGGTTTTTGGGCGTAGGAAGAACTCGTCCTAAAAACTATTTCCTGAACTAAGAATGTAACTGAATGTAACTTTTACTTAATTTTATGTCTGTTCCTTACTTTCCCCTAATGCCACAATTTTATTCCTAGTTTTGGTTGGTATTGAGATTCTTGTAAAAATCCAGTGCCTACTCTTGTAATACTTGGCAGGGAATTATGAAAACTGCTGTAATAGATACAGGATCTAAAATATGAGTAATCTTGGCTGATACGTGGAATGAGACAGTTTAACTTTAGGGCAATAAATCAGAGCTGACTAATCTCTTACGGCAGGGGCATCTTTTTAAAAACTTTATTTATCTTCTGAAAGTCACAAAAGGCGTAGTGAGGGTGTCACTGGCAGGAGAACTGGAATTTTCAGACTTGTTTCTTCTTTTCTGGGAGGAATAGCTTTTTGGCATTGTTATTACCAAAACAGCACACACGTATATTCTGCCTTTTTCATTTTGAAAACAAAAGAACAAAAAATTGCTTCACCGTGATTTGCATATTTATTATTTAATTTCAATGATGCAATCTTTCAGTGCTTATGGAGATGGACATATTGTCCAGCTCTGGCATAAATACTCTTGGTTGGTCTTTTTGAATTAAAGCCTTAAAAACCAAGAATCAAAACTGTGATTTGTCAAGCCCATGAAGGTCTATTTGTAACTGTTTTTCCAAAAAGATCCTGCTTTAGAACCATGCATAGAGGCATCCCTTGCTAAAACGGGTGATTGAAAAATAGCAGTAGCACTTAGACTTATATACTGCTTCATAGTTCTTGAAGCACAGTCTTGTTGCCCCTTACTGGAAGAATTATCTGATTGACCTAATCTACATCTATAAAACAGAAGTGTTTGTATGTGCTCTATACAAACTTGCAGTTCTCCACTAATCTTGCCCAAATTTTGCACATACCTTCTTTTGGGTTGCGAAATCAGATTTGGGGGGGGGGGTCATTGGCTTCTTTGGTCCCTTTTTCCCCCTCAAAAAGCATGGCAAAGGGAAACCCCCCCATCAGCAAAAATGGCATGAAAAAGTTCTACTGAGCATGTGCAGGACGCTCCTTTTTTAAAATGCCACTTTTTTTCAAATGGAGCTTAGCTGAGGCAAGTGGGGGGAGGAGGAGCAAACTGCAAAGCTCCAATTCAGCCCCAAAGGGACTTCTGTTGCTTGCACCATTCTGGCACAAATATACTTTCTTTAAAAATTTTTTTAAAAAACCAAGCAAGGCCGGGTCATCAGCTAGTGTTAATCATAATTTCTTCCTCCCATTAACTGCCAGCATATTTTATAGCGGAACCAAGATTGGCTCCTGCTTTCTGCTGTATTTTCTGATTTATAGAAACTGTTCCTACTCCATTCTCAGCTTGACAGTTTTTACTATGAATATTGGGTTCAGCATGGGCATAATATAGGCAGGTAAGCTGTTAGTGGAGAACATTGTCAGAAAGCTCTCACTGATAAACATTTCATGTCTTCTTTAATTATTATTCCTTTCTTTTAGTTGGAAGCTTCTGTGATACTAAATAACACTTCAGTCAACATGCTCGCTTAATTGAGTATTGGAAATATGCCTGGGCAGTGATGCAAAATCAGACTTGTTTGCATATACAAATGAGTCCAATCGTTCATAAAAAATATGGATTAATAACTCTCTAATGCATTTATATTACTGTAGGTTAAAGTACAGGTAGTCCTCAAGTTATGGCCATAATGGAGCCTGGCCATCATAATTGTAATTTATGATAATCATAAAGTTTTTACAACCTTTTTTTGTAAAATATTTTTTGGTCATAAAATGATCACTGTGGTAGTCAAGTGAATGAACCATTGATTTGCTGTGGGCATAGTTTTACTGAAAACAGGAAATAAATGCTGGTTTTCAACAAAACCGTTCAAAAAATGCAGTCATGTGACCACAGGATGCAAACAGCTGTAAACGCAGCCTGGTTGTTGAGTGCAAAAAGTATGGTCATGTGACCTTGCAGAAGGGGGGAGCTGACTGTAAGAACTGACTATAATAACCTGCTCACTGTAGGTCACTGTAGGTTCTCATCAAACAATTTGTGAGGATGAATAACCATTTGTTTACTTATAAGGACATAAGTAGCTCCAAGATAGGTCTATACAGGAACTTTCAGTGGTTGCTAAGCAACTGGTCATAAACTGAAATCTATCTGTATATGAACAATTATAGGGAAGATGTTCAAATCTTCTGATTATTTTGGTTGGCTTTTTCTGCAAGATTTCCAGTTCTGTTGCATCTTTTTTTCAAATGCAATATACGGAATACAGTATTATCCATTTGTATAAGATCTTTATAACACTATCATTTTTATTTTTAGCCTCCTTCTCAGTGATCCCTATTAGCATCCTTTTTCGAAGCTGCCTCACGATGAAAGGGTACCTTTACTGAGCTCTGCACTATGTCTTCCGGATCTTATTCCTGATTATTTACAGGCAGTTCAGAACCAATTAATGTATATAAGCACTTGCAGGAAGAGAGTTGTCCTTATATGCATAGCTTTATACCTAAGTTGAATTACATTTGCAGTTGCTTGACCATTCCCCCAGTTTCAAGAATGCTTGCTGGTACTTCTAGGGAGGGGTGAGGAAGAAACAAATGCTTGTTGGCTTGTTTACTTGGAGCAAAAGAATGCTTGCTGAGGCACGCTGGTGGCTGAGGCTTCCCTTGAACCCCTTAAACAGTGCAGAGCAACCCAAAGAGCAGAAATATGGAGGAGATAGAAAGGCAGGTGGGGAGAGGCAGTTCCTTACTTTATTGAGGTTTGGGGCTGGGAGGGACCAAGCCTGGAATGGCTTGGATTGGGGTGGTACTTGTTTAATGACCTGCAATTCTTGGTTAACGGGCACAAGAGGAAGTGTCAGGATTTCTTTCATAAGTTGGTGCGGAGGTCATGTGGATATCTCACTTTATGACCATTGACTTACAATGAAAATTCCACTTTCAGTTGTGGTTACAAGATCAAGTATTATCTGTATTGAAAAACAGGAAGGAGCACATTCCCATGCTGACAAAAACAATCAGGTGTTCAATGTGGTTGCAGTTTTTGTTTGAAATAGAGGTTCTTATCTAGCTGCACCATGTTATATGGGGCAACTTCAGCCAAGTCTAAGTAAACATTACATGACTGGCACTAAACCACTTCAACTTGTTTTCAGTCACCACCATGATAACAAAACTTTCTTTTTTGTTCTTTCCCACATTTTTCTTCTATTAACTTTCAACAGTCCAACTGGGAGGTGAGCAAGTTTTAGAATCTCCTAGTTTGGGAACGGGGCAAACTGCACACAACACAAAGTTTTGCACATGTCCCCCTGGTCCAAGGCAGTCTTCTGTTCCTCACACAGGAGTGAAAGTCAATCTTGACCTTTGCAAGGAATCCTATTGTCAACCCTTTCCCCATCCCTTTTATTCCTTGCCTTTCAAGTCTTTCTAATAGCAGTTCTCAAATGGATAGACTCATCAGCTGAGCTCTGCTAAGAGCAGTTCAAACAGATGTCCCACGTCTGATCCGACTTACATTGGATGAGTAAATGCTTCAGCAGCAACCTTCCTCTATGGTACTCTTCTACCAGAACTATGACCACATGGAGTTGTGTAGTATATGTAGAAATCAGGACTCCCACTAAACAATTCTGTAAGCTTTAAAAGTTTGCAAATAAATCTTCACAGAGGACATGTGATTTCATCTCATAATTGAAGTTTTAGATTATTTGAGTTTTATGTAGATATCTTGTTATGGTGGCAACTAGACTAAATAAGAGTTATTGAGACCGATAGAGATTCAGTTGACATATGTAATCAGTCAGCTGCAGATGTCCCCATCAGGGAAGAGAGCTGCTTTCCCTCTGTATACTTTCAGATAGTCCTCAACTTATCAGCATTTGTTCAGCAACCATTCAGTTACAGCAGCACTGAAGGGACTTGCAACCATTTATAGCAGGGGTGTCAAACAGACAGCCCATGGGATGGATGTGTCATGCACAAGGCACGCCCACCCCAGCTCCATGAAGGAAAAACATCGTGAAACGTCACGTGACGGCAATGTGACGCCACGATTTTGACACCTGTGATTTACAACCATTGCAATAGTCCTGTCATCATGAGATCGAAATTCAAGCACACTTATGACTACAGGGTCACTTCAGCTCCCCCCCACATTTGCCTTCCCCTTGTCAGCATTCCAATGAAACTTCCCCATCATCATTTAATACTCAGAGACAGAGTCTATCCAAGGAAAACTTTTATTGGAGAAATGCTGGCACATCCGAAGGAATTCTGAAACTACCATCACAGTATCCCTTCCCCCAAAAGAATCTTAAACCCAGCCCCCAAACCACACATCATATATCACATTGTCCAATTACACTCCTGCAATTGGTGCCAATTCTTCTTATCCGGTTGCAAGCTGCAGAGTCCAGTGACCTTGACTTTGGTCAACTATTTGTTTTGACTAACTTTCTACTCACTATTACAAACCCCCCTCTAATTGCCAGGCTAGAATTGTGGCAGTTTAGAAGTAACAAGAAGATGGCTACACTATGTCTATATAATACTTCCAATACTGACATCCCTCGCCTCATCAATGCTCTTTTGGCCCTTTGCACTCTGCAGTACCTGATGATGTAGCTGGCCTTCGTCATTCTGTTTCTCCTGTCACATCCTCCTTGACCCATGACCCTGGAGTTAAGATGGCAACTGGGACTGCTGGGATTGCCATCACTGAGCGATATGGTCACAACGCACACCCAATTGTGGACGTAAGTCGAGGACTACATGTATGAGATTTTGAGAAAAAGATTCAGAAAATATCCACTCTTAACATATATTGAAATACATTGTCTGTAAATAAAACAATTGTTCATTTATGCAATTCTTGTACTTTTTTTTATCTTAATAAACCTTTCTAAAGACAACTCTGCGAATCTATATTTTGTGGAAAAATACTTTAGGTTCAGGTAACTGCCAAACGCCTGCTAGGTACCAAGGAGACAAAAGAAAGGAAAGTTTATGCAAAAGGAAGCTAACATGAAGTTTTGATGAGCAGCCAAAATAGTCCAAACAAACATTTAAAGATTTTCCGCAGACTGGGCTTCATTATCAGTCTTTTGCTGTACTGAATAATTTTTTTGGTATTTTATAACTTCGTTTATTGTTAATTATTATTGTAGTTATCTTCTTTAGCCTTCCTGATAGAAAGGAAAGGTAAAATCGAGGGAGGAAGAAGAGTTGGATATGGACTAGGGTATCTTAAAAAAGCTTTTCAAATCTTTCAGATACTTTTCCAGATGTTCTTGGTTCAGAAATCAGCCAGCCATTAACCATAGAGTAGGACTTGCCCTGGTGCCTCCCAGTTTATGAACTACATTCCCTGACACATAGGGATTAGTATTTATGTTGCCAATTGTTTTAACTTGTATATTTATGTTCTGGAAATTTGCATGTTATTGAAACTTTTTGATGTGTTTTTTTTTTTTACAAATATTTTATTAAGTTTTTATATGCTCATTTTTGAGCCAAGGTGTTTCAAGGTACGTATCACATCTTACAACAATTAATTCCATTACATGTTTTCCCATACATCATATCATTATCATCATCATAGGCACTCGAAGCAGGCCCTCCCTGTGAGATCTAACTGGGTGCTGGGAGGCATACGGTGGCAGCAGGCGGTACCCCGCCCCTAAGCCATGAAAGGCTTTATAAGTTGTTACTAGCACCTTGAATGGCACCCAGAAGACCACCGGCAACCAATGCAGCTCACGGAGGATAGGTGTTATGCGGGTGCATCGAGGTACACCCTTAATCACTCTCACAGCTGCATTCTGTACCAGTTGGAGTCTCCGGGTGCTCTTCAAGGGCAGCCCCATGTAGAGCGCGTTGCAGTAGTCC
>JANHGC010003822.1:2571-14155 GCA_027560395.1 Boaedon fuliginosus | reverse complement strand
TTGCCGCCTCGAGTTCCCCTGAAAGGGGTGAAGAGAGGCGGGATATAAATCCAATAAATAATAATAAATAATAATAATAATCTGTTTCTGAAAAGAAACTGGGTTAAGAAATCTGGCTAGTTCCTGTGTCTATTTGTTCTGGTAATGAGCAAGAGTTGGCTGCTGATACGTATTGCATTTTAACTATTTTAATTCCTCAAAGTGCTCTAGCATCCTGCCTGATTTTTAACTCCAGCTTGCAGGTCTTTTTAACCTAAGATTGGTATTTAAGACAGCTTTTTGCAAGCAAAGAAGCTTTTGGTATGTGTACCGGTAATCCTTGACTTCATTTAGTGACCATTCAAAGTTACAATGGGACTGAAAAAAGTGACTTATGACTATTTTTCACACTTTCGACTGTTGCAGCACCTGCACGGTCATGAGGCCAGGCGAGAACCTGACATCAGGTTGGTCATGCCCACCCAGTCACATGACCATCTAGCCATGCCCACTAAACCACACCCACTAAACCGGTTGTTAAAAAAATTGAAACCCACCCCTGGATTGGTGATTATTTATTTTTGGATATGAATTGTGTTACATTATCCTGCTCAATGAAACACAATTCATATCGTGCTCAAAAGGTATGTGGTGGTTCAGTGGGTAAGACGCTAGGCTTGTCGATCAGAAAGGTTAGCAGTTTGAATCTCTCGCACCACATAACAGAGTGAGCTCCCGTTACTTGTCCCAGCTTCTGCCAACCGAGCAGTTAAAAAGCATGTAAAAATGCAAGTAGAAAAACAGGGGCCCTCTTTAGTGGAAACAGCGTTCCGTGCACCTTCAGCATTTAGTCATGCCATCCACATGACCATGGAGACTTCTTTGGACAGTGCTGGCTCTTCGGCTTTGAAACAGAGATGAGCACCGCCTCTAGAGTCTGGAACCGACTAGCACGTATGTGCAAGGGCAACCTTTACCTTTTATCCTCTCAAATCCAGTGTGCAATTTGGGGTCTTCTCCTGGATGTTTTTTTTTTCTAAAAGCAGATGGTACCTGCAACCAGGTTATGTTTGCCCAATTTCATCTTGTTCAATTATGTCCATTCTTACACCAGGCATCCCAGCTTGTCATCCCTCATGTCTTATTACCTAAGACTACTGAAATAATACTTTATGGAGGTTCCTCTTGAAGACCACCTTGAAGCCTCAAATGGTCCATGATACAGTGGCATGGATTGATTTAGCATATTTCAGTACATCCATATAAACCCCACTAGCCAGCTGCACTGGCTTCTTACGAGCTTCCTGATACAATTCAGGATGTTATCACCTGTAAAAGTCTAATGTGGATAGGCTATTAACAGGATTGCCTTCCTTCAATGGTATCTGCCTGCCCGCATGCAGGAAACAAAACCATCTGAAGAGACCTAGGAGGTGTACCTTTAGTTGTGGTGTCTGCCCTTTGGAATGATCTCCCTCTTCTCAATGAATGGTTGCCCAAACCTTTTGGCTTTTTAGAAAGGCACTAAAAAATTTGGGTTGTTTTGGGGGGCATTGGGATAAGGACATTTTTGCTTGGAAGACTGTAGTAAATGTGAGGTTTTGATCATCTCCTAGTGCTTACTTCTTTTTAATTGTAACTGTTGTTTTGGTAAACCTGATTAACTGTTGAAGGAACTAAAAGGTAGCTTAAAACTCAACTGTACATCCTTGTATAAGAGTATTGTGACAGAAAGGAATATAAGATCTAGCCAACCGTATCTGTACATTTTATTACTTCGTTCAGTGAGGTGCTGCCCACCTTCTTGTGTGAGGAGGACCCACAGCAAAGCTCCCTCTTTTACACACTGACCCATTTCGGTTGTTTTTTCATTCTGCTTACTTTGTTCTTCTGGATGTCAATTGTGAAATGCTTTGAAAATAAAAATGCTTCTGCCTTTTGTCCAAGTGCTTCTTTTCCAAGTACAAAATCGTGCTGCACTGTACTTCAGTGAATCTATAGGAAGGAATAAGCTTAGTAATTGATTTCTGGACAATCTGTTTTGTCCCCTCCTCCCGTTTTTGGCCCTCTCGGGTCTTAAAGTTACCCTAATACATTGGATTTCTAAATCCTGTGGAATCAATTGAGTTTTAAAAGTATGTTTTTGACTTTCAATTTTAGAGAACAATGTGGAATGCTAAATTTACTAAATACTATACAGTGCAAAAATACCTGAAAAAACATCACTGTGGAAAATGCTGGGTTTAATTGCATAACAGGTGAGAACATTTTCCTTAAAATACTTGCTTAATCACTGTAGCACATGATCAAAGAAAAAAATGCAGTCTCAGAAGGATTTTTAGTCCTTCAAGTCAAGTTTGACTCCTTGTGACTACATGGACATTAAATTTTTCCTTCTCTTAGCACTTATATGGAAATAAATATGCTTTTCCTTCCCAGTATACAGCTCTGGACTATTTTGGTTGTCTTCTATCTTAATACCAAACAGATCCAAACTATGTTACTTTTTTTAAAGATCAACCAATGTCAGTTTGGTGCTATAGCAAACAATAAACAAAAATATGGAAACATAAGGATGTCAGCTTTATTAAGCATCATCCTGCTCTATCCATCACTACTACCTGTTGTTTCTATGACACACAGATTACTCCAGAATATGACATCTAAGGATGCAGTTTGAGGGGAAAGGCAGGTAAGGTATTCAATGATCCTTACGAAAGAATTAAATATGATTAAACAATGTAATTTTCAAGGAGATCCTTACAAAAGAATTAAATATGATTAAACAGTGTAATTTTCAAGGAACGGCCTGAGGTAGAATGAATACACTAGAGAGACAAGTGAAATACCAGCTATGTCTCTTAGCACTGCAGTCTTAATGCAGGTTTATTTGGAAGCAACTCTCAACTATCTTCAGTGCAAATTAATACAGAAAAGATCACATACAACAGAATCAAAATAACCAAGGGCCTCAAAGCGAGGAATGGTTTGTATGTTTTGAAAACTGGAATGCAGTTATTGTAACAAAATGAGATAATTGAAAATTCCACAAAATTGCCCTGTAACCAATTTGGGGAATCAGTGCCAATGATACAAAAACATGGAGTGAGAAAATAGAATTTGCAATCTTATTGTTTACAATTAATGCCTTGATATAAGGATACAGTTGTTCCTGAAAGACATGCTTTAAAAAAAATTATAGAATATACAAGTGATATTCAAGTTTTAGAATTTATTTTGTAAAATTAAGTACTTTTTCCATATGATATTAATGTGGTCAACATGACATAGGGAATACATTATATACATTATAGGGTACTGTATATAAAGCAATTTATTTTAGTACCTTAATATTCTAAATTAATTGAACTATATTTCATATTCTGGGTATATTATTTCTTCAGCTGTCCAAAGTAATAGGTTATTAATTCCAAAGGTTTTAGCAGAATTCTATTAACGAAAGTTCCCATATTATATTAAGCAGCTATATTTGCAGATAAATCAAAAATCTAAGTCCATAATTATTAAATAGAGAATTATTAAGTAATTATTAAAGGAAAATCTATGGTAGAAACAGATACAAAATAAAAATGAAAGTGTTATATTGTTTTCCTTTAGAAACAAAGGCTTTCTAAACCTTGGAATGGGAAACAAGCATAAATGCTTTTGTAAGCGGCTTTGAAAGTTCAGTCCATTACTATGAAACATGACTTCCTGTACTGGAAACAGACATGAGGTTTAATGTTGATTTACCTTGGACTTTAATCATAAGGAAATTAACATTATGCCACAAACTCTAAAAACAAAAAAAAATGACCGAATAAAGCCAACTCACAAGAAAAAAAATAAAAAGTGTTCATTATAAATAATTGATTTTTTGAAGACGAATTCATATTCAAAACTAGATCTAGTCTTTTATATATGTTTTACAACACATGTATGTAAAAATTCTTGTAACTAGTTGCCAAAAAAATAATTCTGAATGACAATGCTAATAAACATTTAATGAGAAAAAATAAAAAATGCTGGCAGTATGCTTCAAAATATTGTATCTGATTCTACTAAAAACATCAGGAAAGAAACTGATCATGTTCCTCTGAAGGAAAATTAATGCCTATTTTTATATTTGGTAAACTGCTTCATTCTGTTTACACATGCTCAGTTTCCCGCTGGGTCGTTATATCTTCAGAAACAGAAAAATATTCTGATAGCACGCTTTGATCACTAGCCGTGGGAGCTTGATTTATGTCTACAACATCAGGATCTGAATTTGTTGTTTCACTAAGTATTGAAGGAGATCTATATTCTTGGACAGCTAATGGTTGACTTTCTAAAACTTTATTTTCATTAGGACCGGTGGAAACTGAAGTACTGCTCGCATAGGAATCACAGACTGAATTTTGCTGAGAGTTTAGACATGTCCCCATGCAAAATGACGTATGACACACTGCTTTTTGATTTTGATACAGGGGTCCATTTTCTCTGGATGAACCAGGTTTTTTTTCAAATGCAGTTTTAGCTTTTGAGTTAACTTCTGATATATTATAAGCATATTGAGTTTTATTGAAAGGCACTGCTGGAGAAATCAAAGTCTCATAATTATTTCTGTAAGCTTCTTTGACACAAGGTATATATGTATTGCCTGTCCAAGTACAATTATTTGAAAAGAAGCTTCTAGGTATTGGTGACTGCTTTGAAATGTTCTGTTTAGATGTCTCAAAACAATTACTTTCAGAAGATAAATCTGAGGAAAAATGTTTTCCAGTAACAACATTTGGATTAAAACTGATGGCTGTGCTGGTACTAATAGGAGTAGTAGCGGCAATTTTTGTAGAGAAGGATGAAGAGATTTTCTCATTGATATTTCCCAGGTTGCAAACTTTGCTTTTAGGATTTTCCAGGAAGGAAGTGGACAACACTAACTTTTGTTTTTGGGCAGATGAAGTAGATGACACTTTCAAGTTGGCACCAACATTTGAAAAATGCTCCGTAGGTTCTGTTGAGACCGGTTTTAAAGTCTTTTTGGGCTGTTGAGCTCTCTCAGATACATTTGGGCATGCAGTAAATGAGAACAGGTTTTTAGAAGGATCGATTTCTACAGGAGTTGGCAAAGATTTTTCTGCCTTAAGGCATCTGTTGGTATTTTCCAACAGGTTAGTTTTCTTGGTGTCATTTTGAGTGCCTTCTGGGTCTAATACATTCAAACTACTATTTGAGCAACAAAAATTGAAGTTTGGGGTTTGTGGCTCGAATGCAAAACCAAGGGAATTCGATAAACTACATTTATTGGCACTTTGTCGTTGTAGTATTTGTGTATTTTGTTTCTTCGGATTATGTGCTTCAATATCTAGGCAAAATAAGCCATTTCCTGAATTTACCTTTTTGGAAAACCAAAATTTTGGCAATGCATTACTTTCATGTAAATTCTCTGCATGCAATTCATTTGAATGTACTTCACGTTTCATGTAATGTATATAACGCAGCTCCTAAAATAGAAGAGGATACCATACTTACTGCAAATTTCCCAAAATGTTTATAATTATTTTCTACCAGCATTTCAGATTTATTTAAAATGTAGCAGTGACCTGACTCAGCCAAGATTGAGTGGTTGATGAACAATGCTGAACATTATTATTATTATTATTATTATTTATTCGATTTATACCCCGCCTCTCTTCCCCCAATGGGGAACTCGAGGCGGCTTACAACATATAAATGTGCCCTGAACATAAAACCCTAATAAAAATTGTTAATAAACCAGGAAATCACAAATCTATACTGTAGCTTATACCCCATGTTGAAAAAAATATTCTGGAAGGTAACAATGCCAAACCAATTTTGTGTTATTGTCCCCCAAAACTACATGGCGTACCCACATAGTCAACAGGAGTCCAAACTGATTTGAAGGATTCTTTATATTACTAAGTAAGTTACACGTTACAGTACTTAAATTTAGTTAGATATTACTAAATAAATACCCAGAAATAGCACAATGAACCAAGAATAATGTTATATTATTATTGTAGAGTGAATAATAATTTTTCTTTTTTCAAAATGTGATCCAAGTAATAGGGGCAGTATACGTACTTCATATAAAAGACGATAGAAACGGGAAGACTGTAATACCCTGGGTGGATCTGAAAAACCTGACTCTTTTACATGACAACAAATTACCAACTTTATTTAACAGTGGCGTAGAAGATATAACCCAGATTTAGTATTTGTGAGTGATAGTATAATCCAGCAATGTGTTAAAGTAGTTTTCCCACCTATTCCAAATCATCAGCACCAGCCAATTATGTGTCAGGTTACCGCTGTAGTTCAACCTCACAGGATCCCCTTTAGATGTAAATTTAACTTTAAAAATTCTGACTGGCCTAAATTTCAGAGACTGTTGGACAGTGCTGTTACTCAATTAATACCTAAATCAAGCTAAACTAAAGAGTCGTGGTGGCGCAGTGTTTAGAATGCAGTACTGAAGGCTAATTCTGCTGAGAGCCAACTGCCAGTAGTTCAGCAGTTCAAGTCTCACCGGCTCAAGGTTGAGGCAGCCTTCCATCCTTCCGAAGGTCAGTAAAATGAGGAGCCAAATTGTTTGGGCAAAATGCTGACTCTGTAAACCACTTAGAGGGGGCTGTAAAGCACTGTGAAGTGGTATATAAGTCTAAGTGCTATTGCTATTAAACCAATTTGTAGAGTCCATTAAAAAATGTTTCCTGGTATCCGTCCTACAGGGTTGTAAAGCCAACGATATCCAAGCCTTACAGCAGAAACAAGGACAAACCACAGAAGTATCCTGCTCTCTTTGAAGTTGATTCTATGGCAGAGGGCACAGAGAATGCAGGCCAATGGTTAATTACTTCTACAGCTGAAGCTGGATTAAAACAATGGAGGAACTGGACCATACACATTAGCCATAAAGTTTAGAGATTGAATAATAACCCAACTTGCTCTAGAGATATGCCAACATGACTGCAGATCGAACAGCCAGTCAGCTTGTTAAGATAGCAACAAAGATCAAAGGCCACCAAAGTGGAAGATCAAGATCAATAGAAATGAAGATGAAGCGACTAACTTATCATCCCCCTTTATCATGGAAGAACTGAGAGAGGCTATAAGGAAGACAAGGCCACTGAAAGCTGCTGGTTTGTATGACATCCTTGTTGAATAGGTAAAGCAATTGGGGCCGAAAGCAAGACAATGTCTACTAGAAAGGTTTAATTGAGTGCTTTGAACAATGTACGTTTCCTAGTGCCTGGCAAAAGGTTACAGTTGTAGCAGTTTTAAAATTAGGTAAAGATGCCAATAACCCTAAGAACTACACAGTCCCACTTCTCTCTTGTGCCATATCTACAAAATCTTTGAAAGAATGACACAAAAATCGCCTCACTGTAGCTGTGGAATGCTTTCTCATGCCACAGCGGGCTGGATTTTGCCCTGAAAAAAGCTGCATCACATGGATCCTAAATTTAACCCAGTTTATCAAAGATGGATTCCAAAAGGACAACGTAACAGGAACTTCATTCAATCTCACAGCCACATACGATACCATCAATCTTAGGAGACTGAAGCAGAAAGTTCATGATATGACTCAAGATTTTAAAGACAAATATCATCAGGAATCTGCTTGACAACCATACCATTTTTCTGGAGTTCCAGGGGGAAGGCTTGCAAAGAAACAGCTTACCATAGAATAGGGTATTGGCTCTAATTATTTTTAATATTTATACAAATGATCAGCTGCTCCCTGAAGGTACTAACAAGTATATGCTAATGATCAGGCAATGGCTGTTTGACTGAAGCCCTGGTAGAGCTGGATCAATACTATTGTGATAACCAGTTAAGACAAAATCCAGCAAAAACTCAGTGCCTTCCATCCTGGAAATAAGTAAGCTGCTGTAAAGCTGCTTATTATATGGAATGGAAAGTTACTGGAGAATTGCTACAGCCCAATATATTTAGGAGTCACTCTAGATATAACATATAAGCAGCATTGTATCAATACTAAACTGAAGGTCAGTGGATGAAACAACATCCTCAGGAAATTAATGAGCTCTACCTACCAAGGTTCTTTAAGACAGTACCTCTTGTTCTTTGATACTTGGTCTAAATCAGCACACGCTGGGAAAGTAGATGTTGCTCTGAATGAAGCAAGCAGAATTATTACCGGATGCCTTAAACTACCCTCTAGAAAAGATCTAGCCAGCACTGCCCCGTCCGTTGTTTGCAGAGAAGCAGCAGAACACAGAGAGAGGCTTAAATCTTCTATATCTAGACAACACCTTCTCTATGTCCTACAATGTCCTACAACCAGCTCATTAAAATCCAGAAAAAACTTCCTTAGGCCAACAAAAGACTTTGAAGAATTTGAAAGCGGAATGGACAAAGAACCAACACTGGAGAGAACCCACAAAGGAGCTGGCGCCTGGGTCCAATGAAAGCTGGGAAGTATGGAAATTGTTGAATAGAATGTGCATGGGTACAAGATCCAGGGAACTGATGAATAAATGGGGCTGTCTGCTGCCTTCTGACCTTTGCGACTGTGGTGACATGCAGAGAATAAAACGTAGACATACCTGCCCTTTTTGTCCTGATCAGTGTATACTTGAGGACTTCAGGGCAGCACGACAGAATGCAATTAATATTGCTAGTTTCTGGGCTAGTTTTTTTATATATTTTAATTTTATATTTTAAATGTTATGTTGTATAATATGCCTTATTTTAATTATGATACTTTTGACACAAATAAACAAATGTGCTTCAAGACAAAAGATATATTTTATTGAATGCCTCTATTTCTGAGGTCAATGAAATTGGGTTAAAAAGGGTAATATCCAGCCAGATATCAGGAGCCCTTCAAGTATCCATGCCACCCAACTTACATTTGAATTACAAAGGCATTAAGACTAAACATGTAATCTTACCTCATGACTCATGTTTTGAAATTTAGCAGTTGCTGACACTGACATATACTGAGTTGGAATATTCTTACCATTTTCCAAAACATCTTTTCCTGGTACTGGCTAAAAAAAGATATTTAAATTAAAAATTGTTTTGACAGACCAACTGAAACATCTATTACCATCTACTACATGCAGTAACTTACGTGGAATTTATCGTGTTCAATTTTATCTTCCCATTTGTTTTTGGGGCTTGCAGATGTAGAAGGTTCACTATTTCCTGAAGGGATGTCATCTTTTAAGATGAAAGGTAAAAAAGAAAAGTTTATTGTCTTATATACTGATTACTATATTAAATATAGTTTATATAGTCTATATTAAATGCAGTGAAACAGTTTTAGCCATAATTTCCATGTTTACAATTAGTGGACCAAATGAAACAGGAAAAAGTTCCCTATTTATATAAAGAAAACTTTTAAAATAAGTATGAATCTTTTCAATAGCTGTATGAACCTACCTTTTAGCATATCCAAATTAACTTCAGTGAGAGTCAAGGATGAAATATCCTCAA
This sequence comes from Boaedon fuliginosus, assembly GCA_027560395.1. Classification (NCBI taxonomy): domain Eukaryota; kingdom Metazoa; phylum Chordata; class Lepidosauria; order Squamata; family Lamprophiidae; genus Boaedon; species Boaedon fuliginosus. The sequence goes on along the minus strand of JANHGC010003822.1, from coordinate 4,705 downwards.
TTATAGATTTGATATCTAGCTGTATTTGTTTGCATTCTGGCTGATCTTCATGACCAGATGCCATCTGCATCAGCTCAAGTTGAGTCTTCATTCTGTATAACAAAAATACAATTATATGAGATTTCCTCTTGCTCTTCTTCTTTTTTTAAACTGAGAAGCAGTATATTCAAAACATCTATAAATGTAGAATACAACACAAATAAAATATTTAATTAAAGAAACTTATTTGTGCCAAGCACAACTGATCTAAGTGAAATGAAAGAACTGTAAGTGAAAAACAAGTTGATTTTTATGGTTATCAGAAAGAAACACTGGTAGGTTGGCTAACCTCCCCAAAACTTGGTCAGAAGCAAATATTACTTTAATACCAAAAGAAGACTCAGATTTACAGCAGATAAAAAACTATAGACTGATATCATTATTAAATTTAGACACAAAATATATGCCTATATAATAGCAGAGAGATTGAAAAGGCTTCTGAATGAATTTATATATCCAGATCAGAATGGCTTTTTACCTAAAAGACAAATAAAATATAATATGAGAATTATTTTGAATACATTGGAATATTATGAAGTACACTTTGAAAAACAGTTGGTGCTGACTTTCCTAGATGTGCAAAAAACCTTTGATAATTTGAATCGGCAATTCATGATATCTCAATTAAAATGTATGGACTTTGGCAAAAAATGTATAAACATGATTAAGTTAATATGTTCTAAACAAACGGCAAAAGTGATAGCAAATGGAGGTATGACAGAGGATGTTAATATTAGCAAAGGCACAGGACAAGGATGCCCTCTGTCCCCCTTATTATTTATACTGACTTTCGAAATTTTGACCAGAAAGATCAGACAAGATTCAGAAATAAAAGGTATGGAAGTTAAAAAAGAAAACTAGATATTGAACTCATCACTGTTCAACTTGAAGTTGATAAACATGTCACGGTTCCAAACCAAGCCAACAGAAGAAGAGGCTACACTGTGAGCAAAACGGGTCTCTTTACTGGTGTCTCAGCTTGGCACGTGGTGAACAATACAAGGAAAAGGGCTTCTAGCCAGCATTACTGGCTTCTGTTAGCCAGCTGGTTATACGGGCTCAGCATTCTCCTGTTCCTGGTTGCTCCCGGCTGGCTCCAGCAAGTACTCTTCAGGCCTGGATAGCTTCGGAACGGACTTCAGCTGGCTTGCCTTCCTGGCTCCTCTCCCAGCAGGAGTCCCATCACCCGGCACCCAGCTGTGGCCCCATGCATCCCCCTCTCCCTGCGTGTGTGGGGCAACTCTGAAACAGTACATTGTGGCCACTTTGAATTGTGCAATGTCTCAGATGTTGATGCATAATTTTTTTCCAAGATGTTTCACTTAATATAGTCAGAAATTTTTACGTAAATCAGCACATAAAAATCTGATAAAAACCAAATAGTAAAGTATCTGGTGTTTTTTTTAAAACCACAAAATCATTTTCTTCTATTGAAAGTAATTATATACAATTAGCTTTATGCATAAGGTACTTTTCACACCTAAAATATTTCCAAGATTTTACAATTAGCTAATGTTCATAATGCTAAATCAATTTTAACTTCTTACCTTTGGTTCAAATTGCATGCAACCTGTGAATAAAGAAAAATGAAAATTAAATTCTTTCAATTATACATTACAACCCACCATATTATCACAATATTTTTTAGAATTGGATAATTAACCAATAGTCTATACTGATTATTTGAACATGTAAAAGCAAGAAAAATTTTGAACATCTGATATACTGTTTGAAATGAAGGCATCAGGATCATTTTTGGAATCTATTCAATGAAATCCTCAAATATTTTGTTTCTAGTTCTATCATCCAAAAGTTTGTATACGGTCATGTAAGTTTGCGTATGAGCATTCAATGTCCAATCACTCCTCCAACTAACAGAAACTATGTTGCACATTTTATGCAGGGCTAAAAAAATTGTGAAGACCTTTTAAATCATGGGAAAATTTTCGGTTTTCGGTTTATCTCATTTCTTACTTTCCATTAAGATTTATTTGGAACTAGCCGTTGACCCGGCATTGCCCGGGTAATTTTTTAATGGACTGCCATCTTCCTTCCTTCTTTCTTTCCTCCTCCCTCCCTCCCTCCTTCCTTCCTT
>JANHGC010003821.1:155973-167187 GCA_027560395.1 Boaedon fuliginosus | reverse complement strand
TTTTGATTTTAAACTGTAATAGATTGTTTTTAAATTGTTGTTAGCCGCCTCGAGTTCCCCTTGACTGGGGAAATGAGTCGGGGTATAAATCGAATAAAAATAATAATAAATAAATGATTATCCTGGGAAAGAGAATGGGACATGATACAAGATTGAGGGAGGTTGTCTACAACGGTTCTAAATCACTATAGAGACCTTTATACATTGAAAAAATAATGGCAATTGAAGTAAAGTTAAGTCAAGCTCAACTTCTGGTTACTACAATTACACATCTTGATAACGTAACTACCTTCCTTATGATACTTTTCTGGCCTAGAATTTCCAGATGTTCTCTCATTCAAGTACTAAGTATTTTCAACCCTGCTTTGTTGTTCTTTCTCCTCCTTTTCTTCTTCCTCCTCCTTCTCCTGTCCCCCAAGGTTGGCTAAATGTTGTTACCTGATGTTCTAGCAGGAGTGTCAAACTGGAGGTCTGTGGGGTCAGATGTGTCACTCACAGGCCATGCCCACCCCAAGCTCTGCAAAGGGAAAATATATTATGAATAATGATATGTCACATGATGGCAAGGTGATGTGGTGAGTTTGACACCCGTGTTCTAAGGGATGCCTAGAAGGAAGGAGGAGTAAATTAAAAGAAGTAAACAAGGAGAACACAGCCATGAAACTGAAGGCCCACCCATTTATGTGTGCTACATGGCTGTGGGTATCATCTTCACTTTTTTGATCAACTTCTGGCACATATCAAGGGCAGATCTTTCACCAGCCAATTCATAACTGGCAACAGAAGCATAACATTAAGGATTAAGTACACACCTAATATTTAAAACAAATCTAAGTATTTATTTTTAAAAAAATCTTTGAAATAAATAAAAGGCTGGAAATTTTGATCTACCTGCCATTCCCAATGCAAAATAAAATAAAGGTTACTTTCATTATCTAGTAGACGAAAAATGTACTCTGTAAATATAGTACAAAGAAGTGCTATTTTTCTTCCCTATCAAAAACTCAATGAGCAAATGACAGATTGATGGGTAGGGCCTTTGCACTATTCCATCTAGTATACCACATAATGCCTTTCTTGGAACAGAAGATCCTTTCTAACTTAGTTACTTCTCCTGTGAATTCAAGCACATATTGCATTCTCTGTGGAGCTGCTGTTGAAAACCACCCCAAGGTTACAACTGTTCCAGAAGACAGTGGCTTAAATGGTGATGGGTATTTTACAGTTCCTCTGCTACTTCAAAGGCTGTGCTGCTTATTACTTTGTTTCTGGGTGCAGCTAAGGTGTGTAGAAAGTTAGCACCCACCCCTCTCCTAGAAGAATGAAATATTTTGATAAATATTAAAAAGGCAGAATACTATATTTCCCTGGACAAGAAAACATGCTCTTGGAGCTGTCCACTTTTCTTGATGGCCCTCAGCAGATGTCAGCACTTAAGAGATAAAGAGATAACTAGCTCTATTCACAAGCGAGTTCCTTGCAACAAGGACTGAACAAACGTAGGATTAACCCTCAGACCAACAAGGCCCTTCATTGCACCAGCAGACCAAGCTTCAACCAAGCTTGTCTCAGACAACCTACAGAGCCAGCTATGACCCCTACAACAGATAATAGAATACATGTTCTTGAACAGGAAGCTCAAATTCAAAGCCCAAGAGAAAGTATAATGCCCCCCACTGTCAATTCCATGTGGTCAGCTGCCCAGATCCATGTGCTTGGTGGTTCTGATCATCATTAAACCTCTTTCCAATCAGCCTCCATCCTCGATTTTGTCTCTAGTGCCTTTCTCCCAGCTTGCACTGGACCTGGATATTTCTTCCAAAAAGTGCAAGTAGTATGAGCTTTAAACCCCTTCATGATTTGGACCTTGGTATTTATGGGCCACCACCTCTCAATTGTTTCTGCCTGCCCACGTTTTTTCACATCCATTCCATTCATTCAGGAAATTCCATCATCAGGGATCACAGAGTTTCTCTTGAACCATTGATCTGATTAGTCCTAACCTTGCTGGGACTTTAAAAAGCAATTAAAAGCTTGCCAATTTCTGCAGGCCTTACTGGCTGATATGCTCTGAACTGTTTTATTCTAATTTGTGGTTTGATTGAAACTGAATTTTTATTGCTCTTTTGACATTAAACTGATGTCTCTACAATGTTGTGCAGTTACTGATCCTTGTATATTTTAACCTTATTCATTGAAAAAGCTAAATAAGCTGTTCAGAGTCAGTATTGATTTGTGCTGTATATATAAGCCCAATGAATAACTAAACAAATATAAAAGGACTTATTTCCTGGGCTCCATCCTCATAAGCAATGGAAATCTGTATCTACTCTAAATGCAAGTCTATAAACTAAATGGGTCTCCTAGTATCCTGGTGGCAAACAGCAAAGATCAATGCCATGTGTTCCATTTTTTTCCTCTGAGTATATTAATCACACATATTACATGTTGACCCTAGGCCCCTACTGTTCTTTGACATCTAATAAGCAATTAAAAGAAGCAGCTCTAAGTCACGCAGCTGGACCAGAAGATTGGAAAATTGACTTGCAAATCATTCTGAAAATTTCTTTTTCATGCTCAAGCCTCTTGGTACAACATTAGCCTTAATACTACTCAAATCCCAGGGGCAGGCTGAGCTCTAGGAGGACAGTTCAATGACTTATGTTGACTGAAGACATTTCAGCTGCCGGATAAAAAGGGACCATCTGGCAACATCAGCTCTCACTACTCAACTTGCAATTTAATTTTCCCATTCAATTTAAGATTTCCTTGTCAGAAACTACCACAAATGGCTAGGGGGGAAAAACCTAGATTATTGGAAAGATAATTTCAATAACCAGCTACAGGATTGAAAGGATCTTTAAAATATTTTCAGCAGCAGACAATAATCATCTTTAACAGCATCAGAATTATAGCAGTTGTAGATTTGGAAAGCCAAAATAGCAATTGCATTACAGCCAGGAAGAACTTTCTGAAACAGACATTTGGCAGAGAAATATGAACAGGAAATTGCTAGCAAGTCTTTCTAGTAAGAACCCCTACATGTTGGTGCTACAGCAAAAAGCCTGGATTTTGGGCTCTTAAAGGTGGCTTCATTGGAAGATGAAATTATCACCTAATTGCCTACAGGAATATTGTAGAATAACTGGACTATGTAAGTGAAACAAGGGCGGTGGGGAAAATGAATATTTCTCTGGTTATTTTAGAAATATATCCTGCCTTTCTTGCAGGTGCAGTTGCACAGTACACAGTACAGGTTTTTTATCTTGAATAGCAATTCTGCAAAGCAGCTTAGGCTGAAATTTGGTGGCCTGCTCACCAAAAATGCCATGTCTGATAGCAGATTTGAGCCTATCCAGACATAGTTCAAAATACAAACCACTTCCTTACAAGCCCATTCAAGCTCATTTGCTCATAGTGGTATTGGAGGGACTGAATGTGTGCAGTGGAGCATTGCAGAATTGTGATGCAAACTATGTGCATAGCCAGAGCTGGTATTCAGCCAGTTCCGGCTGGTTCAGGAGAACCGGTAGCGATAATTTTGATTGGTTCGGAGAACTGGCAAATACCACTCCTGATTGGCTGACCACAGCAAATGCCACCTCTGAGTGGCTGACTGCATAGCTACACACACGAAGCCACGCCCACAGAACCGGTAGTAAAAAAAATTGAATCCCACCACTGTGCATAGCACTGTTGCATGGATTCCCAAAGGGGTGGAGCTTGCCCATCCTTACAGCTTTCTTCTTTCGTACAAATGCAATAAGAAGCTATAGATACTGGTGTTTGCCTAATATCTAAAGCATAGACAGTACAGATATTGTCTAAAGGACTACAGAAAAGAGTGGTATAGTTACTGAAATAATTAATCCAATTCATGTACTTGATGGAAGGTTGTAAATTACTCCACTGAAGTGGAGTTTACATCTTCTTTGAAAGTTCATGTCCTAAGAGCTGAGATATTGCAGGTAAAAAGAAAAGGTTCTGTTTTTTTTTACTAGAGGGAAGGGGATGTGCTAATGTGATTCTCTTCTCCCTTGTATGATAAAGAGGAAAATCTCTGAAGAGAGATTTCAATATGTACCTTTATGCATATATAAAATGTGCCCTGTTTGGTTTTTTTTTAATACTATATTAGCAATAGCACTTAGACTTATATAGCACTTCATAGTGCTTCATAGCCTTCTCTGAGTAGTTTACAGAGTCAGCATATTTCCCCCAACAATCTGGGTCCTCATTTTACTGACCTTGGAAGGATGGAAGGCTGAGTCAACCTTGAGCCCGTCCGATTAGAATTCCAGGCAGTGGACAAAGTTAGCCTGTAATACTACATTCTAACCACTGTGCCACCAGGGCTCCTGATATTCTACCAAATAACCATCAGAAGAACTAACATAAAAATGGAGATTTGCATGATGTTAATAGCAAGATAAAATCAAGTAAACTAATTAAAAAAGCAAGCATTTCATTAGTTTAGTAAGTGGGCATAATAAATCTACTTATCAAGCTGAGTAAAAGACTGAATCATCGCCATCGCTGTCAGCCTTCAGTCATGTCCGACCTTCAACTACTTGTGGATCAGAACTCTCCTCTTTCAGAGATGCCATGGTCATCCCAGTGTCATTGTTTATAGCAGGGGTGTCAAAGTCAGTTTCATTGAGGACCGCATCAGAGTTGTGTTTGACCTTGAAGGGGCAGTGGGGGGCAGGGGGGCATGATCAGCTCAACATCCCTCGTGTCAGGGGCACCTGTGGTGGTCCAAGCACTCTGCCAGCGAAAAGGGGCTCCCGAGCTCCGTTTTTGGCTGCAACTGTCTCCTGCAACCCTTTGCCAGTTAAAACGAAGTTCATGAGGGCCGCCCACTCTTTTTTTGCTGGCAGAGGCACCACAGGCCGGTCCTTCGCTGTTTCCAGGATGGCCCCACGGACCAGATCTAAGCACCCCACAGGCCGGCTCCAGCTCCTGGGCCTTGAGTTTGACACTCCTGCTTTATAGTGTCCAGCCAGCAGGTACTAGGACAGCCCCTTCTCCTTTCTCTGATCACTCTTAACATTATTGACTTTTCGAGTGAGTCAGCACTCATGACAAAAGCCTGGATACGTTTCACACTATTTGTGAAAGATGCACTGTTTGCCAATTTGCTTCCCGGTTCAATTCAAGGTGCTGGTTATCACCTTTAAAAGCCCTACATGGCTTTGGGACCAGATTATTTGAAGAACTGTCTTTTCCCAAGCACATCTACCAGAAAGCAGGATAGATTATCCAAGTAGGACCAAGAAGGTCCTTTTCTGTGGTGGCTCCCTCCTTATGGAACTTCATCCCCATAAAGTGCTCCAACCTTGATACTCTTCTGAAAGGACTTGAAGACATGGATTTGCCAGTGGGTCTCATGATCTCAGTTGATATGGATCCCATCAAGTGGTTTGTTTGAATGTTGTCACCTGCGGACATTTTGGGTTTTCTATTTGAGGTTTAATCCTTGTAAGGTTCCCAGAGTCACCATGAATGAGTTAGGCAGCCATATAAATGTCTTTAATAAATAAATAAACTTCTATAAATTAAAATGCGGACTACCCTGCTCTGCTCAGGCAAACATAACACACCCCTAATCATCAGGGCCATCTGTTACTAATAGGAAAGGTGGAATGGTTCCTCCTGAATGTGTACTTAAACCCCAATCAAGAAATTAAGTCTCGTTTCAGAACTTCTGCTGCTATGCTTATTATTCAGGGACAAGCAGGTGGGCGATGCAATCCCAGGGTTTTAATGTTATTCACGCTCCATCTTATGGCCAATTTAGGAATATTCCTACTGAAAGATTAATATAATGAGATGATGCCATCACTGGCATGTAAACAAAATGCCTTAAACTTTTTTCTTTTGCAATTTCAATCTTAAAAGTGTTGTGTGTAGTGTGTACCCCATTATCAAGAATTGTGAATTCTATATTTAATCAGTATATCCTATACAATCCATTTCATTAGGAATTACATACAATGTTTCAAATTCTGTACAAGGAGTCCTTGACTTACAACAGTTCGTTTAGTGACCGTTTGAAGCTACAACAGCACTGAAAAAAGGGACTTATGATTTTTTTTCCAGTTATGACCATTGCAGCGTCTTCATGATCATGTGATTTATATTCAGATGCTTGACAATTGGTTTGTATTTATGCCAGTGAAAGTTTCCCTGTGATCCCCTTTTGCCACCTCCTGACAAGCAAAGCCAGATTCATTTAACAACTGTGCCACTAATTTAACGACTGCAATTGGCTCACTTAATCAATGTGACGTTGTAAAATGAGGCCAAACTCACCTAAAAAATTTCTTACTGAGCAACATAAATTTTGGGCTCAATAGTCATCGTATGTTGGGGATTACTTGTACAGGATTCTTTGACGTTATTTAAACCTGCAGACTTAGTATTAAATTAAAAAAATGGGTGGAGTTTCAATTAATTAATTAATTAATTAATTACATTTTCATGCCACCCAAAAGACTCTGGGCGGCTTACAACAGAGATAGCAATAGCACTCAGATGTTATATATTGCTCATCAGAGCTTTACAACACTCCCCAAGCAGTTACAGGGTTAGCATATTGCCCCCAAACAATCTGGGTTCTCATTTCACTGACCTTTAGAAGAATGGAAGGCTGAGTCAACCTTGAGCTTGGTGAGATTCAATCTGACAACCTGGTGAACAAGTCAGCAGAGATAGGCTGCATTTAACCACTGCGCCTCTGCATATATGATGCTTTGACAGCCATTTGGCCATGTTGGATCCCCTTCACCCCCGACCTCATGTCTATGCCTGCTTAAACCCGTTCTGTTAAAAGAAATGATACCTTTGACAACAATTTAAATTAAGTCCAAATTTTAGATCATTTCTATTTGCCTGTCCTTTTTTTAAAAAAATAGTCTTGTATAAGGATCTATAAAGTCTCTACCACACTTCTGAGGGTCATTTATAAACCCTTATTTTAATTAAAAGCATAATATTTGTGAAAATCCCACAATATTTGGGACAAGAATAGGAAAAACTCAGAAGAATTTGCAACTCCCAAAACCTTATGCCATTACCCTGTAAGATGAGCGGTCCATAAATTGAATACATAAATCCTAAGTCTGTCACTCTCACAAAATTTCACCTTTCCCCCAGAAATATATTTATGTTTGAGCGTAGTGATCAATCAGACCAGAGCATGTAATTATGTAATTCTAAGTTTTATTTATTTAGTTATTCTTCTCTGTGATATTTTAATAAATACTTGTCTAAGAAAAGTTTAACTCAAAGTCAATCACGTTACAAAAAGATTAAAATAGAGCTTAAATTTAACAACAGAATCAATACTCAGTTGTTGTAATTCACTGCGTGGTGGAAGATGCAGGGCAAAAGAGAACTGTCAAGTAAGATAATGATGATATGATGATGATTAACAATTTAACCTAACCCATTCTCAATGTCCTTATAGCAATAGCACTTAGACTTATATGCCGCTTTACCGTGCTTTACAGCGCTCTCTAAGAGATTGACAGAGTCAGAATATTGCCCCCAATAATTTGGGTCCTTATTTTACCCACCTCAGAAGGATGAATGAGTCAACCTTGAGCCCGGTGAGATTTGAACTGCCAAATTACAGACAGACAGCAACCAGCAGAAGTAGCCTACAGTACTGCACCCTAACCACTGCACCACCGTGGCTCATTATCAGGTCTAGTTTTCAGGTTTTCACTAAGTTTCCATCCTTTGATGCATGCAAATATGTATGCATATCCATGTGTGTGTGTGTGTATACATATATATACACAGATACACACACACACACACACATGTATGTATGTATGTATGTATGTTAGATTTGGGGCATGGTAAACCAAGCATATTTTATTTGCTGAGCCATAATTAAAGCTAACCACAATCATTCAATCTCAACCTGCATATATATGAGATCCATTCTTTGGAATAAAAGATACTTCAAGGGGTTTTTTTTTTTTTCATTTGGGCTCCATTATGTCCCCTCAGCCACAGCAAATGGACTCAAATATTGATAGAATAGGGTCAGTGTGCAATCATCTTGGTAGTCTGGATTTCATTTAGCCTCTAAGAGTGCATCTCAAGCATTGTCTGCTTCCGTTCATCACCAATTCAGAGCAGGCTGATTTACGTCACCCAGAGCACTGCTGTTGCCAGGAGCAATGCAATGGAAGTTGTACCAAATGTGATTTTCATGCGTTCTAGAGAGAATTTCATAGGAGCCTGGATGTAGCCAATAGTTTAGCAGGGTGATGCAGCTGTATGAATGAAAAATGGCTATGCTTTGTGCTCTTTAAATGAACCAGGTAGTTTCTTATGAATGGCAGATTGTTTCTGGAGCCCACTTCATCTTTATTAGGATGGGGTGAGAACATGTTGTAAGTACTGGGCAATACGTAAAAAGGAAAGATTCCCTTAAGCTCAAACATCACTTTAGTTTCCTTTGGCAGAAATACAGAATTGGTTTGCCATTGCCTTTTTCTGAGGCTCATTTTTTTTATTTCCTAAATCAGCTATAAGTAGTGCTCGACTTACAACTAGTCATTTAGCAAATGTTCAAAGTTATGAGGGACCTCCCCATGACTACTTTGGACCTGGATTCAAAGTTACAACACACACAGCCTGGACACTTGATTGCATGTTGGGTAGTTACAGCTTTTTGCAGTGTCCTGCACTTACAGGATCACAATTTATGATGTACTTCTATCAGAAACTGGTGTTTACTTCCAGTTTTTGTCCAGTGTGGACAATTGACTCACTTAACGACTGCTGTAAAATTGGGTGCAATCAGGGGGTGACATGTTTAATGACTAGCATGACTTATGACCATAATTCTTCCCTCAATTACAGTTGTAAATCAAAGACTATGTGTACTAGCCTGGGATTGACGTGTGGTCTACTATCCAATTAATAACCAAATCTGACCCTGTTCAGCTTTTCAAAGGAGCAAAGGTGAGAGTCAGTGTTCCAAGTAACAACCTCCAAACCAAAAGACTTCAAGACCATTGCTTTCTCAAAGATCCATTTTATTAGGGGTGTCATATCTGGGGAAAACCCGAATCTGAGAGTTCCAGGTTTTCCTTTGCCCAAAGAAAACCCAAAATCCATCCGCTACACCCAACAGTCCCTCACATGGTCCAATCATTACTTCATTCCACCTAGAGACTATCCCCCAGTCACTCACCTCCAGGTGCAGAGTAACATGTCCTTGACTTTCTGAGAAAGGAATGTTGTTGTGGCTAATCTTCCACTGCTCCTTGAAGTCCCACTCCCAAATTCCCAGGCACTGAATGTGGCAGCCCAGAAGCCTCAGAGAAAAATGGCTTCGAAGCTCACAGTGAGGCGCTCAAGATTCAACATTTCACCCTCCTAGCAAACTTAGGTCTTTGCAGAAATCCCAGTGGTTCTTGTTACTTGAGTTACCTGCCTCCAAAACCTATTGTGAGTGGAGTGTGTTATGAAAACTGCAAATAAAGAATCGGAAATGTAAAATTACAGTTTTGCAGTGAGAATCTCCTACCTGAACCAGCAGGACTGACCAACCTGGTACTCCATGCATAACGCCTTTCAGAAATGTGAAAATTCAGTAGCGGTATTCCCCAGCCATAATGGGATACCCTTTCAACCATTCCCAAGTTCAACCCTGAAAAGAGACTTGGATAAAAAAAAATGGGATCTTCTCACTGTTCAGTCTTTTAGGCTGATCTTACAGCCATTTTCATATGAGCTCAAACACTTTCCCAGAAAAAGCTTGGTAGCAGCAAATGCTATTCACCATGGCAACAGAGCAAAAAGGATGCAAGAACAGAATCATCTTCCTCTTTGGTTTCCTCCATTTCAGATTTACAAAGTCTTAGTCTGACTGAGATATTCCTTTATTCTATGTCTCAACCAAATAACTTTCATGATAGTCAGTTAGGGAAATGAATAGATAAGCAGATAAGCCACAATTGTGGCTGCCAGTGCTATAAAGTACATGACTCTTTATTAGAGAAAAACAGATACTGACATAACAAAGGAAAAGGAACATTTTATATGCAGATGGTCTCAATTATCTTAACCCAAATATCTTGGAAAGCAGATGATCACAAACATTTCCACTGTAAAAATTTAGGGACTTGCTATAGGTCAGTGTGAAGAATATTAATCTGTAATGGGCCAACCATGCAAGTCAAAATAAAACAACTTTGAATGGCTATATGTATTCAGAAGATAATCCTTGCTACAGGGATGGGTTTATTTATTTATGTATTTATTTATTGGATTTATACCCCGCCTCTCTTCACCCAAAAGGGGGTTCCTACCGGTTCGTTGGTTATCCACTTTGTGGATGCGCTTCCCGATCGGCTGTCAAAAGTGTGCTGCGTGGGATCGACTTCTCAATCTTCGTGGTGTCCTGCAAGCACTCTGATCCAACAGCTGCGCAGCAGCTATCCGCAGATAGCCGCCGTGCAGCTGTTGGGTCAAAGTTTTTACAGAACACCACGAAGATTGCGAAGTTGATCCTGCGCAGCACGCTTTTGACAGCCGATCGGGAACCATGCCCACAAAGCTGGTAACCAGCGAATTGGTAGGAACCCATCCCTGCCTTGCTACCTTCATTTCCCATCTCTCACAGATTGCTATTAACCATTCTCAATTTCCTTAGAATTTTTTTTTTTTTTGCCACTGAGAATTGCTGATGATCTGAAAATGCATCCATATAGATGTGCAGTGGTGAAGTGCATGATACAGATTTAATACATCTTGTACGGCGTAGTTAAGAATGTGACGCTCCATATACCGCTGAGCTTCAAATTCCAGCAGCCCAGCACGACCAATTACAATGTGGTGGGAGTTGTAGATCAGTTTTATTTAGAGAGACTCAGGATGCTCACTATTCTTGTTGAATTTAGCGTTAAGACATTCAGTCTATGCTGCCTTATATATTTACTGTTTCAGCATGTTTTCTTCTACTATTATTTTATTCAACTCTACTATCTAAGGGGGATGCAGTGGCTAAGTAGGTAAGACGCTGAACTTGTCAATCAGAAAGGTTGGCAGTTTGGCGGTTCAAATCCCTAGTGCCACGTACAGAGTGAGCCCCCGTTCCTTGTCCCAGCTTCTGCCAACCAAGCAGTTTGAAAGCATGTAAAAATGCAAGTAGAAAAATAGGGACCACTTTTGGTGGGAAGGTAACAG
>JANHGC010003821.1:61491-78480 GCA_027560395.1 Boaedon fuliginosus | reverse complement strand
CTGAGAATCTCCATAGACACTCAACTCACCCATTTAAGATAAATCCACTATGGTCTCCAGCCTCCTTTCCTTATTAGAACCTTGTTGGGAAACCCTGCAGTTGAAGAGAATGCTGGACAAAGTAAATTATTTGGAGCCTTTTTAATTGGGTTTCAACCCAGGAGATGGGTTTGAGTGTTTTTGTCAATGCCTATGGTGGAACCAAGAGATAGTGAGCACTACTATCCTGATGCTACAGGATCTTTCAGTTGCCTTATTATTTTTAATTTGTTTGTTTGTTTGTTTGTTTGTTTGTTTGTTTGTTTGATTGATTGATTGATTGATTTATACCCTGCCTCTCTTCCCTGGTCAAGGGGAACTCGAGGTGGCTTACAAAATAAACATAGTGTATAAAACATAATATCATTATACAATACAATTTAAAATTTACATCAACAATCAATCAACCACCAATCATATAACAATCACTCCTCCAGGGGGCCATCAATTCCACGCCTCCTGACAGAGCCAGGTCTTTGTGGCTCTGTGGAAGGCCAACAGACTGGAAGTGGTTCGGATTTCTGCAGGTAGCTGGTTCCAGAGGGCCGGTACTGCTATAGAGAAGGCCTTAGCTCAGGGACCCACCAGCTGACATTGTTTAGCTGATGGGACCCGTATAGGCCAACTTTGTGGGATATAACTAGGCACTGGGAGGCATGAGGTGGCAGAAGGCAGTATTTTAGGTACCCAGCTCATAAGCCATGAAGGCTTTAAAAGTTGGCACTAGGACCTTGAATTACCCCCGGAAGACTATTGGGAGCCAGTGTAGCTCGCGGAGGATAGGAGTTATATGGGTACACTGAGGTACACCCGTTATCACTCACGCGGCCACATTCTGGACCAACTGGAGCTTCCAAGTATTCTTCAAGGGCAGCCCCATGTAGAGCACATTACAGTAATCTAACTGAGAGGTGAAAAGGGCATGAGTGACTGTCAGATGTGCCTCCTGGTCCAGGAAGGGGCGCAACTGGTACAACAGGTGAACCTGTGCATAGGTCCCCTTGGCCACAGCCAAGGGGATGTTTACTGAATTCGTGAAATAGACACAACTCAGAGCTGTTTTGACTGAAGTGTCAAACTGTACAGATGAACAAGCATGTTCTACTACTAGAATACTACTACTTTAGAGGAATCTAGGGAAGTATTAGAAAATTACAATCTATACATTTCAGCAAGGATGAATGGAGTTCCCAATTTCAAGAACTTTACTTTCCTCTTGTTGTTCCTCCCCAAGAACTGTGACTTTGAGGTATTCCTGGGATGTTCCTAGGGGCCCCTCTGGAGCTTTCCTTCTGCTTTTCCATCAGTAACAAACATAACTCACTAAAGAGCTGCTGCTTGAAATATATTTATTTTCCCATCTCTATAATTGGATTGTGGTTTGATACTTTCTCAAATAATTCAAAGTAAGCCTTCTTTAACATTCAACATTTGGCAGAAGGCTCACTTGAGTCAAGTTGAGTTTCACATTGCAAATGTTGTGACACAACTGAATCCTCCTTGAAATCTTTACTTAAAGTAGAGTTAACGTGGAAGACCAAGGTTTGGAAAATTAAAATCCATCTACTTTATCAGTTCACTCCTGTGTGGCGATTCTTTCTTTGACTCTGTCAGTTTTCCGTCATAAAGGAAGATGCAGCACATGAAGACCCCGAATTAACAGGCAAATTTATTCCTCAATAATTTATCCAAAGCATGCACATAGGTACATAAATGGGAGAAACTAGGCAACCATTAGCACTGCATTGCAAACAAAATAAGTTCTTTAATGAATAATTTAGGAATGCATTGTATATATCTACTGATAGTCATTTAAAAACTCCAAGCGCAAGACAGGGATCTTATTTCACAAATAATGTCCATTATTTCAGAACAATGCAGTTTGTTTGTCTATTAACCTTAGATATGGTGTTGCATAGAATGCCATGAGCTGTATTTACAGACAACCAATACCTGATGCTGGCAATCAGCTGAGTTATTGAGATCCATTCTCAAGAATAATACATTCTCTTTCACAGCTTTATCTGTGTCATATGCAGAGGAGAGGGATATTTTATCATCATTTCTCTGGAACATCCACACCTTGGAAGATATTAACAATTCAGATATAGCCAAGCAGTTTCAGTGTATAAAATCTAAGTAACAAAATTTGTCTAAATAATGAGAGCTTGGAGTAAGCAGATGAGATTGTAGCCCAGGTTAACAACCAATAAAAATACACAGTATAAATTATGAAAGTATACTATGAAGAGTCACATATCCTTTTTATATTTGTAGTAAAATATCTAAAAAACATATTTACCCATTGATAAATTGTGGTCATTAAGGCCATTCATAAAAGAAAGTATTTATCTTTCTTCTAATTGATCAAATGATTCTCGACATATACCAATACTGTTTAATTTTGAAACTATTGCTTTTAAAACCAATCTAGCATATTTAAAGAATGTAAATACAAGTTATATTCTTCATACACCAGGTCAAACTTTTGATAAAGAAAAAGAGAAGAGCTACCGTTCAATTGAATTACTTTATAAGATGGGCTTAATTCAATCTTGGTCATCTCCAGTTTAAAATATTTCTATAAAGGAATGTCAAAGACCACACTGAACAGCCACCACCATAATCTGCTACCTTATAGAAGTGATGAATTTTAAATTGGCCAGCATGATCAAAGACTATGGGGGATAAAATTTCATTAAGTAAATCTAGAGGGCACCAGTTTGCAACAACTGGATATAAAATTGTTTCTGGTCACAGTGGAAAAGATACTGAGCAATTAGGCCTGGAAGTGAGGTGAACTAAAGAAATTCCTGCCAGGATTTTAACTCCACTCTCCACACTGGCAGCAGTGAATGGCCAGGTGTTCTGCTACATTGAATTAACAGATTCCCAGTTGATGGATGCCTCTTCTGCTCCAGTATCCCTATCAGTAACTACTCCTGGACATGGGTCTTGTGCACTTTTGAAAGAACACTAAATCCAAAACATGATTAACAGTACAAAATGGATAGATTGCAGGTATGCAGGAGAGAACTCTTGAGGGTTAAAAGAGCTATAGCATTTTTCAATGCTATAGGTCACGGGTGTCAAACTCATGGCATCACGTTGCCCTTACATGATGTTCCACAATACTTTTTCCTTTTGTGGAGCTGGGGTGGGCGTGGCCTGCGTGTGATGCATCCAGCCCGCAGGCCGCCAGTTTAACACTCCTGCTATAGATGATGCTCAATGGGAAAGAAAGAGAAGCCATGGGATTCTATTACGCATTTTCCTTAACTTGTCCTGCATTAAAAGTGTAAGGACAGCACCACTCCCAATGAAGCTGCCTTTAGCCACTATTTAATTAGGCTTGCAACTAACCAAACAAATTGTCCATGACTGGGTCTTATGCTTGTAACAGGTATCAGCAGGTAAAATAGTTCATGAACTGAAGAGCACCAGTGACACTTTTTGTCCAAGCCTCCACCAAACACTTGCCGCATTCTGCTACCCAGTCCTTGGGTTGCAATGAGCTATAACCCTTTGGACTCCAACACCATGGCTGCCGCTGTTCAGAAAACAACCGAGTTGCCAAGCGATAGTGCTGGGCCATTACCCCACAGCTCTTCATGTGAATTTATCTGCAGTAGATATGAGGTCTGGTATTAACAACTTCGTGTTTGGGGAAAATAACTAGTATAACATGTATTGAAAATAAGTGAGGGAAAATAAACAATTTCTTATCCCTTTTCTATATGTAGTCCAGCAAGGAGAACTTTGCTATTCTACGTTAGGCCAGAGAATGGGGCTTTGATTTCATGGTGACTTTTTACCTTCCTGTCGGTTCGCTTCAGGGAGCACCGATGGCCCATGGTGCTCTTAGCATTCTAGGATCAACAGGATGAGCTTCAAAAAAATGTGGCTGAAATTGAAGAGGGGAAATAGTGGCAGGTAGATTTTTTGTGTAAGTGCTTTCTGAGAAATATAAATCAACCTTGCTTATTCAATAATATTCTCTCCAAGGTTCATATGTTTCAGAACTCTAAACAAAAAAAAATCCAGTTCAAATTGTCAAAGGCCTTCTCTGCATCATATTAGTGGAGCTTGAAAATTATAAATTAAGAATATTAATGGATTTTTTTTTAAAATGTTAAAGACCAGGTGTATCATTGAAGACTGAATGAGAGAAAGTGTCACATAAATTTATGTTCCTGGCACTGCCCCCAGATGTGCCTCTAGGTGGCAGCAACTGTCTACTGCTGCACCTGGGCACCTGTAGGGGGAGATACTGTGTACCCTCTATATAACCCTCTATATTTCCCCTGACCAGGGAAATGAGGCGAGGTATAAATCAAAACAAATAAAATAAAATAATAAAATAAAATAAGGGGCTTGCATGCCCCTCCTTCCTCAGTTCCTTATACATACTTGACTATGTAGTCTCACATGAGACAAACTTCTACCCTTTTACCTTCAATAAAGGCTATCTTGATTTCACCAAGTTCCTTAGGTATGTAGCTTCTTCTTAAGATTCCAGTCTCGCACGGTACATGATAGAAAGCCCAGTATTTGTGAAAGTTTGTACTATAACCAATATCTCAGTCTTTAGAAGTATTACAGGATCCTTTGGATTTTTTTCCCAATAGGTTAAAATAATTAATTAAGCCTCTGAAAACAGTTGCAAACTATTGTGATATTCAGCTAAATGAAGATCTTTAGCGACTTTGATTGCTATAACCCAAGACAAGCAGCTTTATAGGGATATCTCAATAGCAACTGGGATATCATAGGTCAGTGCTCTCACAAAATGTTAGTCATGGGATAACTGGCTACTCATCTTTCACACAGATTTTATAAATTGGTTCTCTAAATATGAATTATACAGGTAAATCTATTCAAAAAATGATTAGGTTTCAAACAAATCCTCATAATTCCAAGTTCATTTCGTTGAAATTCTAGTTTTGGTTCACAATAAATATGTATAGAACTGTACTTCAAGCCTCCCATTTTAACTTCCCCTATTAGTAATCAGCCCCATTGAACATACATCTCAGCAAATGTGCATCTGGTTGAATGTTTAGGCACCCATTTGTGGCCTTTTTGATGTAAGGCTTTTTTCTTTTTTTTTGCCAGATTCATAATTGGCAATAATTGCTACCTGACATTTTATTCATACTTTAAGTCAGTTACTGTAGAGCTTTTCAGCAATGAATGAGCAAGCTGATTGATGTCTGGGGAGTAATAATAAATTCATTTCAAAAGAAATGAAATTGCTTGTAGCACTGCCAATTATTGACAGCCCTGGACTTGTTTTCACAAAACAGTCCAGTAGGCAGCTGGAAACCCATAAGCCTGCATGGATGTTCTTTCAAAAGAGATACTTTTAGAAGCATGGGGGAAGAATTTTGAAGAGGCTACAGGAAGCCAATCTGAGACTTTATGAGCATAATTTAAGTCAGCTCTATACCAGTGTCAAAAAAGGATTGGCAGAATAGCAGATGTGAGTACCAGACTATCTACTGTCATTCCAACTGGTGCCTATAAACTCCCCCCAATTAAACTGAAAATGTAGAAATGTCAACATTGCCTCAGTCTCTTCTCGGTATCTGCAAGAAATCGCATGAGGATTGAGTTTGCTTACAGAAGAACTTAAGAAATCCTGCCATTCTTAGGGGAGATTTGATCAGATTTCAGTTCACTCTTGGCAGATCACTTGAAAGTTTAGACAATGTGGGAGGCATATGGCCGTTGTACAAGAATGCTTGATAGAAGCTCAATAGAAATCTGCCAGCAGTCAAAAAGATAGCCAGCCTTTTGCATTCTGGATAAATGGCCATCTGGGTTTTGCTTAAAGGGCTCCATAGTAGAAGGAAATCTCTTTCATTCTCAAAAAGAAGAAAGTTTCCTTTGTATTAAATCAGATTCCCCCTTAATCATAATTTGAATATATTGCTTTGGGTCTGCCTCTGAAGCAGGAAAAAAACATACTTACAGAAGATAAATTGTGAAACTCCTTTGAAGTTTGGGCCTCAATTTCCCAGATCTTGTATCATTTTTCTTTTCATTATTTCTTTCTCAAATATTCTGCACATTCATCATTCAAATTTTGTTCTAAAGTTTTGGCCTTCTTTTTGTTTTTAAATAATCCAGTGCAATTTCAAAGTATTTCCTGAAAAGGGCAAAAAAAAAGCGCCTTTGGATTAATAATAATGTGAAAGAAAAACAATGACTAATAGTATAAGATTCAATATGTTCATTTTAAAATCAATTCCTCTTATTTCAGGGAGCCTCCTCCTTAGTATGTTTCCTTCAGATGACAGTTTAGATCACACAATATCTTAAAAAACTGAAATGAAGCATGATGATGGGACTTGTTGGGAGAATGTTCTACAGAATAGTTGCAAGAAAGGAAAATCTATGGAGATTTTCAGTCATCCAGCTCATGGTTGTCCCAAAGATGCTTTTTCAAAAGGTAACTGAACTTTGTTTTTGTTTTTTTAGATGTTTTGCTTCTCATTCAAGAAACATCTTCAGTTCTGAAGTTGAATGAGAAGTGAAACGTCTTCAAGGAAAGACAACATCTGGTTGCCTTTTGAAAAAACACCTTTGAGACAATAAGAAAGGAAGTTCCTCTTTGTTGTGGATTCATTGCCACAAGACTTGGTGGTTGGCACTAATCTGGATACTACAAAAAGTTTAGATAAATTCATGAAGTCTCTTGAGGACAATTCATTTTTGCTCTTTGTCTAAACTTCCTAAGAGAAAGCTATGTGTCATTTCTTCTTTGTGGCTATTCTAGAGGCATTTGTCTAACAAACAAAAACACCTAAACGTGTTGTGATTTGAGTTCCACTCATTTTATGTTCTTATGCTCTCAACGGGATCTCCTGTCTACCAGTGTAAAAATCCAATTAACATTTGCTTTTGGCTATAGAAATTCCTTTTTTGCACTGGTCCTTTTTAGAAAAAGAACAAAACTCCTTGGGTAACTTAAATCTATGACTCTTTAAAGAAAGAAAAGAACAAATTGCAGTGAAAGATATTTAATAGGCTTAATGCATCTTCTTGGTCTTTAGGTTTGTAAAATGGTGGTTCAGCCTAAATTTTGTTTCTTGGAAAGAAAGTGAAATTAATCTTCTGTTTAGTTTTTCTCACTCTTTCATCTATATTCTTGGACTATTGCCCCAATGATGTGTATAAATTTTGCTTTTGGATCAAAGCTATGAATGTATATCATACTTCAAATTGGCATCTTTCTAAGTAACACTTTCATAAAGTTCAAAAAAACCTCACCCCAATCTACAAAGGTTTTATTCCTTCATACTTCAAAGATCACTTCAGAGACAAAATATGGCATTTTTCATAACAGCTTCAGTTCTTTGCCTGACTTCAGTTTTGCTTTCCGCTGTACCATTCATGCCTACATCATATGAAAGCCACCTTGCTGTCTGGTTTCCTGGTCTTCTTGGTGTGTACAGACACTGATAGAGGTAAATACATGCAAAACTGAAGAATTAAAAAGAATAGTTAAAAACAATTTATACTATAATTGATACAATTGCTAATCTGCAGCATCATGTGACTTAGTTCAGTAAGATTCTTCCTCTCTGCATCTCATATTAATTGCATGTCCCTAGGTTTAAAAAGAATTTGGAGAATACTTACCATGGTGTAGGAATATTGTCCTAAAACAAAGATGAGGTAATCTAATTTATTTCTGTGTGGGAAAAGAGGAATGTACTGATAAGGTTCTCTGAATCAAGACATCAATATTTGGTCTGCAAAGCAGTGTGAATCCACTGATCTGTGGTGGCAAACCTATGACACACGTGCCGGAAGTGGTAGTCAGAGCCAATCCTCCCAACACGCAAGCTGTCGCCCCACGCACATGCGCACATGTCTCCCGCGATTTGTGGTTTGGAAAAAAGGCCCGCCTGCCCACCTGCCCCGGCTCTATACTTGCTTTTCTTCTTTCTTTCTTGGCACAGCTGATGGGCGGGCCAGTGCCAATCAGCTGTTTTTTGTAAGAGGGAAGATTGCGTGTGAAGGGGGAAGCAGGTGTACATGTGGAGGGGACGTATGTGCATGCGCAGGGGGTGGGCATGCACACGTGCATGTGAACACGCGTACTTTCGGCATGCGGACCTGAAAAAGTTCACCAACACTGCACTAGATAGATGGCAGTAAAGAGAGATAAAGGTAAAGGTAAAGGTTCCCCTTGCACATACATTCTAGTCGGTTCCTGGCTCTAGGGGGCAGTGCTCATCTCCGTTTCAAAGCCGAAGAGCCAGCGCTGTCCAAAGATGTCTCCGTGGTTATGTAGCCAGCATGACTATACCCTGAAGTCTCACGGAATGCTGTTACCTTTCCACCAAAGGTGGTCCCTATTTTTCTACTTGCATTTTTACATGCTTTCAAACTGCTAGGTTGGCAGCAGCTGGGACAAGTAAGGAAGCTCATTCTGTTAGTGACACTAGGGATTCGAACCACCAAACTGCCGACCTTTCTGATTGACAAGCTCAACACTGAGCCACTGCATCCCAAATTCCATAATAGTTGACAATTTGCAGTGTTTGTTTCTTTTTTCTGTTGTTTTTTCTGGACCTTCTAATTCACAGGTGTCAAATTTGATCTCATCGCATGATGTATTGTAACCTTTTTTGCTTTTGCGGAGCCAAGATCAGCGTAGCCTGCACGTGATGAATCTGGCCCATAGGCTGCCAGTTTGACACCCCTGTTCTAATTGTTTTCAGCCATAATGATGTCCTTTCAGACAGAAACGGATAGAGTCATATTTTTGTGACTTTAGCCTTTTCTAAAACAATATGGCAGGTATTCTCTTCCCGAGTTACTTCCCTCAACCATTGCCAACATGCTAGATCTAGTAGAGCTGTCTCCTCAGCCCACCTGGTTCCCTGGTCTTCCCAGAATCTTACTTTTTCTACACCTCCTTAGTAACCACTATCAACTACAAACATGCAGTCACCAAGGAGGCCATTCACCCTTAGAATTTTCCTGCTCTCTTCCCTGCCCCCTCTTCCCAAAATCAAGTTATACCTAGGGCAATCAGAAAGATAATCAGATAGCATGCTTTATTTACAAAGATTAACATTATGCAGGCAATGGCTTTCCCATGAGATTCCATAGAAGTGACGGATTTTGAAGAAGCAGGATAGAAAGAGTATTGACACATTTCTGAACTCTGATGGTGGAAAAGGTTCCTGAGATCCTGGGCAGCAAAACAACAACAAATGGATCATTGAACAAATTGATCCAGAGTGGTCCAGAGTTAGTCACTTGAGGCATAAAATGACCAGGTTTAAATGACTATATTTTGGACATATGTGAAGACCTGTGTCTGTTTAGAAGTCTTTAATACTGGAAAAGGTAGAAAGGAAAAAAAGACAACGATTAGCAGTAAGTTGGTGGACTCAATTATAGTGGTGATGGGTGCACCCTTGGATGCCATGAAGAGCCAGGTTGTAGACTGATCATCCTTGAGAAATCTGTCTGTGGGGTTGCCAAGAGACAACACTGACTTGATGGGACATAATTGGTCAAGAAAAAAGCCTGAGTTCTCTTTTAGCCACCAGGTTATACACATTGAATGGAAAACCTGTTTATCCCATTAGTCATTTATTAAAATAATTCTGTTTAAAAACATAGCTTCCACTTTGAGGTGCTATCTCTCAAATCACAAAGAACAGTAATCTCCATAAATTTGTACTACCACTTATTTCCACATGATACTTTTCATTTTCTTTTTCCCCCCTGCAACACTAATTGAATTTCCTCATATTACTTTTATCTGTACCATCATATCTTATGTGGCCACCAAGAATTGATCAGTTAAACACCTTATCACTAGTGTCAGCTTGAACCCTTAAAGCTAGAAGGACAGTCATGCCATAACATTTCATTAGCCATGAACCACCCAATGCTTAATATAGCTCATTGTAATGGGTCATGTCGACCTAACTGAAAATCTGCTGTGCAGCAATCAACTCTTACTATAATTAAAAATAATCTTCACCTTTTCAGATTCCTAATACTTACACAACTTGACATTTAGAAGGGAGCAGCAGAATTAACTTCTAGCTGGGTGCAATCAAGATGAACCTATCCATAGGCTTATTGAAGCTTAGATCTTCAGTCTATATTAGCCTTTTCAACCTGGTGCTTTCCAAATACATTAGATATAGCTTCCAGGATTCCCAACCTTGAGAATTACATAACACAGTTGATCAATCCACCTAGAATAAGCAGGGCACAATTTTCAGCTCTATTCTTTCTTTATTAGGGCAGGTTGTGCTATTCTAGCCGCCTCGAGTTCCCCTTGACTGGGGAAGAGAGGCGGGGTATAAATCCAATAAAATAAATAAAATAAATAATAAATATTCTGAGGAGAAAAAAGTATTAAAATTTCTTCAGATGTTGGGTGCTGTTTTGGGCAAAGGGGGAGATTTAAGACATTTATTTTCCCTGCAAATTCCTATGCCAAAGAAATTTGAGTTTGAAAAATTTGTCCATTACATTGATAACAGAAATCATTATCTGTGTACACCAAGCAAGACAAGATCAGGAAGCTGTTCCCAGAAGAAAAAGATTGTCCACCTCTGATACAATGGAACCATAGGGCATTAGGTATAAAAGGTTTATCCATATTGTCATTTTTCTTTGAGTGCAAAACTGCATGGAATGGTGCTATAACTTGGAGTTACTAACCAAAGCAACTTGACCATCATTGTAATGATACTAGTATATTTTTAATTCACTATAATTCAGAATGATGCTGTGGTTAATTTTGTGTATGTGTGGAAGGGTCTTACTATAAAAATTAAAGGGTTAATTTAATATGTTGCTTTTTTTATTGAGTTTCTAATTCAATACTACATTTTAATTCCACTGGTGGTGCAGTAATTTGAATGCAGTATTGCAGGCTAACTCTGCCCATAACCTGAAGTTTGACCCTGATGGGGCTCGAGGTTGACTCAGCCTTTCATCCTTCTGAGGTCAGTAAAATGAGGACCCAGATTGTTGGGGAAAATATGCCGACACTGTAAAATGTTCAGAGAGTGCTGTAAAGCAGTTTGGAGCAGTATATGCTAGTATATGGAGCAGTGCTATTGCTACTGAGTGTACACAAAAATGCAGGATTAGGGCAACAGCATGTTGAGCATTAAAGAACAGAGATATAAGAAGTCCAGAAACATTGAAGAAAAAGAAAAACGTCCCTTCTAGGATTATTTTTGTTTGTTTTTTGCCTGAGGAGAGGAAGAATACAGAACTTCAAAAAAAAAAAGTAATTTAGCCATATTTTATTTTCAGTGTTTTTACAGCTATGAAATCATTTATTTTTAAAATTAATTATATGTAAAATATGTACAATTATATGCAAAATTTTAAAAATAGTTCTGTGTATAGATTTCATCTCCTTATAAATCATTAAAAATAAAATGTTATAGATTCATTGAAAACCATTTTTCTATGTTTCTAAAATTTCACAGCCATAAATTGTCCAGAAAATAATGAAAACAAATGGTGTTTTTTTTTTAAATTCCTGGGCTTCTACAGCTTAGGGGAAAGACCCATTACAATGGTCTCAGACCCAGAAATCACATTATTTGTATTCCAACTTGATCAAAATGAGCCTCAAAAGATAATTCTCTACTGCTTCTGGCTTTTTTAAATATATAAATTTAGGTAGGTGTGCAAGTGTTGTCTTCCAGCATAGAAACCCTAGGATGAAACTCCACCAAAAAGCTTCAGAAAATTATTAAAAGCTTCCCATTCCAGTTTGAATTGGAAGAGTGCTAGTTAAAATTTTCCTTGCTAAATGACCATTGTTTTAGCAGCTATTTGAATTTATAGCGGCACTGAGAAAAGTGGACTATGACCAGTTCTTGCACTTAAAACTTAGGAGCACTTCAGTAATGTGAGAATTTAAAAAAAATCAAGAGAAAAGAAATTTATAAACTAATAAGCAAGATTAGAAACTGTCAGAACCATTACAAACAGCCCCATTTTGTGTTCAGCAAAATATAACAGCTTCTAGCATCTTGTTTGTCATAAAGAATATGCAAGCTTACTTATATTGCATCATCAAATGATTTGTGAAAATATTTCTGTTAAAGTATGTGATTGCTTTGCCGAGAAGCCATACTGAGAATCTCATTTTCACACCAGCAGTTAAAATAATACAGTCTTGTTGTTTTTCTTCTGAATCCTGTAGTTGAATTGAGTTATTTTTTGGCAGTGAATGGATTAGAAGCACTTCATTATGGGACATTTAAGCTGCTGTGAATATTAGTCTGCTGGAACAAAAACAGTGTAATTATGTATTTGTTGATACCACATTGTTTCATTGTTGGCTTTTGTTCTTTAATATCCCAAAGGAATGAATTTGTAAGCCATCGGCTATAGTCTCATTGGCGAGAACAAAGTTTTGTGCAAGAGACATGGTGACAAGAATACTGTGTAAATGTAGCAAGCCTAACATAACATCAGGTTTCATATTCTCTTTTTTTTCTTCTGTTCAGTTGTGTTAACTAGGGGTGACACAATAACGGTGTTCCAATATCTAAGGAGCTGCCACATAAAAAGGGGGTCAACCTATTTGAGTGTGCGAGTGATTGATGGTGTACCTCGGTGTTATATGGGTGTACCTCGGTACACCCATATAACACCTATCCTCTGTGAGCTGCATTGGCTTCCAGTGATCTTCTGGGTATGTTTGTTTGCAGATACTGCAGCTAAAGATGGTAAAATTCAGTAACTCCTAGATCTAAAGAGGTGACTATTTTTGTACAATGGCACATTATATGTTGGAATACTTTGGTCATGAAATAAAAGAAATTAGTTCCCAAATCCCCTTAGATCTACATAAAGTTCTATTACTATTCAGTAGAAAAGAACAGAAAAGGGGCAAATACACCTTCACAGAACTGTAAATTTATATGTTTGCTCACTGGAATGAAAATTAACCTAATTAACCTAATTTAAAAGTAAGAATATATCCATAAGATAAATTTAAAAGGAAAAGGAATTTTAATGTGGCAGAAAAAGAAAGTATATACATTGGGGGAGATAGATTCGTTCAACTGGTGTTTACAATGTGCAACTGCTACTGGTAGTTAATGTTCATCCTTTGTAGCAAAAAACCTCCCTTGTTCACAAGAAGTTAGCTCCATTGAATTTGATGCTACTTATTTAATACAAAACTCATTAAGATGATACAGGAGCTCAATAATAGACGTCTGCATTATTTTGACCTTCAATACACTTTTTATTTGTTTCTTCCCTATCATAGATGAGATGAACCAAAGTCTGCTTGATTTCAACAGAGACAGACGTTTGAGAAGCAAGGTGTTATTTTTTTTAATAAAAAAAAGCTAGAGTTTTTTTTCCCCATTCATTTTTTAAGACAGTCAGATTCCTTTTTCATTCCAGCAATTCCAACAATTACAAAAACATTTTTCACCCTGCCTGACTTCATAGATGTAATTCTTCTGCATGCTGCTTTAATTTGTTTACATTTGGCTAAGAAACAGCTATTTTTTTTAAAGTGTCTGTTTTTTTGTTTGGTTTGGTTTGATTTGGTTCCCTTGATCAGACAAGCATTGGAGGTTTAAGAAAGTCTGGAGCCAGTCAGCCTTCAACACATGGGAAGATAATGGAATCTATCTGGAAGCAACCCACAGGAAAATAAAAAGGTGCAGATGAGCTAACTGCCAATAGTTCCAGCCTTGCCAGGGTGGACGATGTTGCTGACAGACAATCCCCTCATGTTTGCCTCATAACAATGAAATGCAGATAAGATGAAATGCAGCTTTGAGAGGGATTGACTTTTTGAGCATATGTGCATCACTGATATTGCAAATGGAGTACAGTTTATTTATTTAAAACCTGGATATAGCTGTCCATTTTATATCAAAGTCCTTGTCTTTCATGTTGTTGCATTGGTTCAAATTTACTATGGGCAAATGGGACTAATAGGATTTAACCATGGAATGGGCTAGAAGTGAAAACACTTAGTTATATTAGCCGTGCCCATATCCTTGTGAGTATGAGGCTGGCATCCCAGACTCAAAGTCTGTCATGTCATGCATAAATAACCTTGCTTTTTTTTCCATCTGCATGTCACTTCATGGGTAAGTATTTTTTTTAATCTTCAAACAACTAATATTGAGATATAGCACCTTTAATCTAGAATACACTGATCCAGTAATGGAATATAGGGAAATTGCCATGGGGAAATAAGCCATTGCAATGAGTAGTGTGGGAAACGATATCAGAAAATTCTTCACTGCTGTCCATCTGAGACACCTCTAGTTATATCAGGGACTTTTCTTAACCTTCCTCAAGATTATGAGAACTGAGGAGTGGGAAATTGTGAGATTTGAGTCGGGGTAAGGTAATAACAGGAAGGACTCCCTGAATCAAAAAGTGACCATTAAGCTAAAGCTATGCTGCTTGGTTTCATAATAGTGGCTTGCTATTCATATTAGGATTTGTGAAAGCTTTCAGAAACAATTTTCTGAAATCACTCTTCAATCGAATGCCAGAGGGTAAGATACGTGTATGCCACGTTTGGGCCAGATTGGTGCTGGCATGGAGGAGCCTATTGAGGACATAGCCACAAACCCACACACCCAGACACCCACACTTTTCCTTTATAGATATGGAAAAGCACCCCAGGTTTGATTGACAGCCTCTCCAGTTTCAAAATATCAGGTACTTAAAGGATGGAAAGTTTTCTGCTTAACTGAGAGCCCCCAGAGCATCTGCCAATCAGACTACATCGCTCTGGAGTGGATAGGCCAATACACTGATCTCCTGCGGGGCCCTTCCAAAAATAGAATAATAAGATATTAATGATCACGTGTGTCATCTGGGTGAGGAAAATCCCTGGCATAAGAACGATGAAAGATTCCTGAATGGCAGCAACCATTGTTCAGGTCAAGGTCTTGTCGTTTTTACGGTCTTCCATTATATCGTTGAATTTCCACACTGACATTTCGGGACTTGGTCTACTGACCCTGATCCCTTTCCTGGTCAGCAGCTTCATCATCTGCCCAGTTTCACGCAAGACCAGAGAGGCTAAGATGGAAATTATTATTATTTATTTTATTATTCATTACATTTTTATGCCGCCCAACTCCCGAAGGACTCTGGGGCGGCTTACAACATAGATAGCAATAGCACTCAGATGTTATATACACTGCTTATCAGGCTTTACAACCCTCCCCAAGCGGTGACAGAGTCAGCTTATTGCCCCCAAACAATCTGGGTCCTCCTTCTACCGACCTTGAGAAGGATGGGAGGCTGAGTCAGGCTTGAGCCTGGTGAGATTCCATCTGACAACCTGCTGAACAAGTCAGCAGAGAGAGGCTGCAGGGCTGCATTGAACCACGGCGCCACCGAGATTACCCACCTCCGCACCACAACTGGTGCAGATCAGTTCCTGAGATCTCATCCGCTCCTGAAACTCCGTTACTTGAAATCTAGATTATTATTTGTTATTTATTTGATTTATATCCCGCCTCTCTTCACCCAATTTGGGGAACTCGAGGCGGCCAAATAGATTCCAAAGAAAAGCCAGAGAAAAGCCAGAGGAGTGCCACGTTCTTTTTATCCTGGCCATATTGGGATGGGCTGCTCTCCGAAATGGACAATATAGATGTAGCGAGCTGGGATGTTAAATCACCCGGCATTACACAAGGACACGAACGGTTCACTTCAATTTAATTGCTCATTTTTATTTATTTTTTTTACTCTGAGCCAAACAGGATTTTCATCGATCCCTGTTACGTTTTATGATGATGGGAGAAGGGAACGTGAAAATTCAGATGTCACCAAATAGTGGATGGTTTCCTTTGGGCCTTGCTGCAATCCGCGGTGAAATCTTTACTGGTGCCCTCCGGGGACGGTGCAATTCAATTCGAGGCCGTGATTCTTCCTCCCAAAAATGGGAAAATTGACCCCAGCAGAAGCTCCTTCCTCTGCTTCGCTACGGGTCATAATGTAAGAAGCGAGGAAACGGGGATTTGCAAGGGGGTGGAGAGGGAGAGGCGAAAGGAGTGACAGGTGTGATGGCGGTGGGACGCAACGGGCTGTGATTTATGCGTGTCCTTCAGACCTGAGTGCAAGTACCTAGGAGGCCCTCAATTTATCACCATCTGGAATGTTGCAGCTAGAACGTAGAAGATGGAATAACAGGATAGGAAGGGAACCTGGAGGTCTTCTAGTCCAACCCCGTGCTGTGGGTGGCATTCAAAAATTTCAGCAAACGGTTCCCTCCCCGGTTGCTGGGTGGGCGTGGCCATGGTGGGTGTGGCCTAATAGTCCTCCTGCACCACAGCAGAGGCTTTTGGGCTCCAGGGAAGCCTCCGGAGCCCAAGGAGGGCGAAAACTAGGGCCTCTTTTTTGCATCGTGATGATCAGAAAACGGATCAATTAACGAAGGTGGTTAGCCCCCGCTCCCCCCAAGCCCCAAATGGATCCCATGCCTCAGAGAAGGATCCCAGCCCCCAAAACTAGGAGCAGGGCCTGGTTTCCTTTGTCATCTGGTGAGGGGAGGGAATATCTGGTTTAGCATTTCTGCTCCTCCGAACCTCCATTAAGGATAACAGCTGCTTGTCTCTGCAGAAAAAGACAGGGATAAATGATCTGCTCCATGCACGGCTGAATACTTTGGCCATCTTCTGCAGCCTTCTTCAAAGAGAAGAGAGAAGAGAGAAGAGGGGGGCTTGATTAAATGGTTAAAAAAAACAAAAACTCTTGTTGCCTTTCATCCTTCCAGGCCTTTCTTGAGCAGAAGGGTGGGGGGTGGGGGCTTTACCCAAAGCTTTAAGGCCAGATGGCCCCCTCTTTTAGCTGATGTTTCCCATAATCAAGAGCCTCGGTGGCGCAGTGGTTAAATGCAGCACTGCAGTCTCTGCTGACTTGTTCAGCAGGTTGTCAGATCGA
>JANHGC010003821.1:41573-51700 GCA_027560395.1 Boaedon fuliginosus | reverse complement strand
AAGAGATAGAGACAGCAAGAGAAAGAGATCAGAGAGAGAGATACAGAAAGAGATACAGAGAGAGAGATGAAAGTGAGCAAGAAAGAAAGAGAGAGAGAGGTGTGTGTGTGTGTGTGTGTGTGAGAGAGAGAGAGAGAGAGAGAGATGAGAGATCCCAGTGTTTTGTTTTTTGTGGAAAACTGGTCCAAATTGAGTGTTTAAGGTTGTAAAAATAGGCAGCCAAATCAAGTGCCTGAAGGACCCTATCCCGTCACTGGGAGTCCAGGCGCTTCAGCGAGTGGTGTGCTGGATACATATTGGTGGTCCCTGGGATTTAAAATTACAAATTCGGTGGTCCCTGAGGTCAAAAATGTTGGGGACATTTGCTCTAGAAGATATATTAAAATCATAGTTTTGTTTTGGCCAATAAGATTGAGCTTACTGAGTTTTTAAGGGGCATAAATCTCATGATGAAATTAAAATAGGATACAAACAGCTTTTGAAGCATTTCACTAATCTGTAGACAGAAACCTGAGTGAATGGCTTCTCTGATTTTCTCCAGAGGAAGGTAAAATTCTCCAACCATTTTTTAAGTGCAAGGCTGCCCTTTAATAGTGCAGTGGTGCAACTGAAATAGGTCATAGGAGGAATTTCCTAATTAGGAAATTTTCATCAGCCACTATGAAGGTACAAACAGACAGAAGACTAGCAGAATGCATCCATGAACACCAACTAGCAGTCAGAAGACATGATGAAAACTTCTTAATTTTACAACACATGCAGGGGTGGGTTCCTCCCGGTTCGCTGGTTATGCACTTTGTGGGTGCGCTTGGCGAACGCCAGTCAAACGTGCACTGCGCGTGATTGACTTACAAATCTTCATGGTGTTCTGCAAGCACTATGACACAACAGCTGCACGGTGATCCACCACGCATCTGTTGCGTCAGAGTGCTTGCAGAACACCACAAAGATTTGTAAGTTAATCACGTGCAGTGTGCATTTGACTGGTATTCACTAAGCGCGCCCACAAAGCGCATAACCAGCGAACCGGTAGGAACCCACCCCTGCTTTTATTCCTCTAGTTAGATAGTGGGAAATTTTTTCAGGCCAATCTGAATTATATAATAACATGGCATCTTTTCAATCCCAGGCAGCAACAGACATTTCTCTATCAGGATGGTAAGAAAAAAATATCTGCTACAAACTCCACATAGGCATCAGGAAGGGCATTCAGCTAGTAAACACTCAGCCCCATTCAGTCGCCCCAACTCCACACCAATAAAAGGGATTACAAGGTCATTAAAAATGGTATCTGTTTCCATGTTACCAGATCTACAAGTCCCCTGCAATTTTAGTACTTTGAACCAAATTTCATCTATTCAAGCCATAGCTGGTATAGCAAAAGCATTTCTTCAGAGAAAGGCTGGTTCTTTTCTGCTAATTATTATCCTTTTTCCCCTCGTTGAACTTTCTAACAAAATGCATTTTTTGTTTTTATTTTCCCAATGGCAGAGAAATCACAATCCGAGATTCCTTAGGGATGCTGACTGTGTTACATAATATTTTACCAATATCAAATAGAGAACGATATGAAGACAACAGAGGTACTGCATCTGATACCATATTTTAGATCTTAAATAATAGAAAGTAGCTCATATGTGCCATGTTGCCTGGTTCGGTTACTTTTTTTTTTCAACAATTGTTTAAAAAATAAACATGAATTACTTAGTAGTCATTTCTACGTACTGTAAGAATGTAGCAAAATGCATTTGAAAAGAAGGGAACATTTATCAGTAATGGGGCAAGCCCTTTAGGTTGGCTGAATATCCCGTCCACAAATTGGATGTGCATATTTGTACTTGGGGCAAATTGGCACCCCAGAATTTAAAAGATCTGATAGAAAACATCATTGCACAGAAAGAATCACATCCTGAAGCAAGAATAATATAAAATTATGCAATGGCTGTCTCTAAGGGTTTGTATGCATAGTTGAAAACTCTTGCCATAAACAGCCAGCCTTTTAAAGCTATGCTTTCTCTTTGTAGGAAACATTGAAATTTTGAGAACAACCAACAATGTTATTATCAAGGCTCCCCAATATGGCTTGGAAAGCGTGGCATATGATGGTGTCATACTGAGAGTAAGTCAGACTGCTATTTTTGTGCAAGAATTTCTTGATTTTACTTTTAAAAAAAATGGTATTGAGAAAAAATTCAGCTGAGCTTCTAAGGCAACATCTCATTTGTTTCACGTAGATAAAAACATCTGCAAAAACACAAGGCAAAACCTGTGGACTTTGCGGAGACTACAATGGAGAAGTGAACCACGGTCCTATATCAAGCTGGCAATGAGCAATACTGATTTTTAATTCCCAGACTTCAGCAGGATTCAGGTATGTATTGCAGGTTGTGAAGTATGAACATTTTAGAGATAGAAATTAATTATAAATGTTTGAAGCAGCATGTATTGGTTAAAATAATGGTGCTTTCTATTTTAAAATGTCCACATAATGCTGAATCTGAAAGAAACTATACTACAAAAAATTAGTTAGATAATTCAAGGAAGAAAGGGCACATAATCTTTGTCATTCAATAATTTCTTCTCCCAAACATGAAAAGAAATTAAGTTAAGATTGTGATGGTAGACATCCATAGTTAGAAATAATGCATCCTTCAGAAGCTACTAATTAATTCTAGCAGTTGTATCCATGTACAGAATGCATACTAGGAATAATCTCTGACCATATGCCTCCATATCAGTTTAGTAGTGATCACAACTTTTGGCCACAGGAAGAGGAAGAGAGAAATACCATGCCAGCATCTAGGTCATAAACACATTAATTTCCTAAGGGGATCAATGTGTACATCTTGGGGTTACTGAAGAGAAAAATTAGGGGTGCCATAGTAACTGTCTTCCAGTACCTGAGAAGTAGGGGTGAACTTATTTTCCAAAGTCCTGGGGATAGGACAAGAAGCGATAGTTGGAAGCCCATTAAAGAGAGATTCAACTTGGAACTAAGGAGAAACCTTCTGACAGTGAGAATAATTAATCAATGGACTACCTTACCTCCTGGAGTTTTGGGTGCACCTTTGCTAGACGTTTTCAAGAAAGATGACCAGGGGCCAGGGGGTTTGATTAGAAGATATCCAAGGTCCCTTACAGCCCTATGATTTTATTTTCTTCAAACCAAGATTTATCCCTTTTCTGACAAGGATTTGTTGTTCTGTCACATTCTAGTTAAAATGAGAAAATCAACTATTTCCCTGAAATGTTCTGCTCCTTAATTTAGCAGTTGGGAGCTTGAAATATTTGGATTAATTGTTTTCTTTTATGAGATTTGCTATTTGTGGGCAGACACCATTTGTATCTGGTTAAAAAAACAGCCTGAAAATAATAATTTGATTGTTTGAAAATTGTATTTATGGATAAAACCATAAAAATGGTTTGTAATCCCACACCTGTTCAAAAATTGTTTTGACATTCATTACAAACTCAAATGGAGAATGATACTGTTTTATATAATTAAAAAGCCTACAAACTTTTCTTCCAATGTATTTGCTTTGAATTCTATTATTTATTAATATTGATTGTGTTTTTGTGGCAGAAACTGTAATGGACTTCATTAATCCAAGAAGACCCAAGAAGATCTTGTCAGCAAGATCTAATTGAAGATAAGAAAGACCTTTCCCAGATAACTCTTTCAGACAAACAGTTTGACAAATAGAATAGATGAACTAAATAATTTGAAGGATGTGGAAGCCCTATGTAATGTGAATATTTTATGCTAACTGGAAATAAATTAAAAATATCAAATGTGCTAATCATTAGATGAAGGTCTTAATAAATGCACATCATATTAAATAAATTTGCATGGCCTTTCTTATTCTTTCTTAATATACAACTCAAAATAAAGTGATACTACCATTATCAGCCGCCTCAAGTTTTCCTTGACCACCTAAGTGAGGCAGGGTACAAATCTAATAAATCAATAAATAGATAAATAAATAGATAAATAGATAGATAGATAGATAGACAGATGATAGATAGATAGATAGATAGATAGATAGATAGATAGATAGATAGATAGATAGATAGATAGAGGGTTAGGGTTAGGGTTAGGGTTAGGGTTAGGGTTAGTCTCAAATCTCAAAGTCAAAGCTGATGAATATCTCAGTCTAATGAACACCATAAAACCAGGCCTGCAAGACATACAATTGTTTGCCTCTCCCACTTATCAGGCTGATGTGATAGTCAAGTACCCCTACTCCATTATGAATGGAAGAAGAGGGAAAAAGAAAAAGGGATAATTCTACAGGTATAAGCTAGACTGAAAAGCACGTTGAAATTGTGACTGATGCTTTATGATAGGACTTTCCCTCCTTGAATGGACAGAGGCCGGATGCTGGATGTTAGTTGTTGCTGGATAAATTCACTATAGGAAGAAAAAAAGACCTACATGTACATTAGTGATTAAACTAGATTTTCTCAAACCCTCAACTGTTGCTGTGTTTCTGTCTATTACAATATGAGCAGGTGCAGCTGATCTCCTGGCTTTGTTTTTAATCATTCCTGGATCAAACAGATGGGCATTTTGTAGAGCATAGAAAATGTTTAAGACATGTCCGCCACTTCCCTCAGCTTTGCTTACATCTAAAGATTAAACCTATTTTGCCCAGAGGCCTTTTATAAAATGAAGATCCTGCTTGTAATTTACTCTGGAACTTCAACAGTTCTGAGGCATTTTCATATGCCTTCCTTCCTTGCCTTAACAGAGATTCTAAGGGTCATAATTGTTTTCCCGAGGAGTTCCTGATTGTTTATGATTCACAAAAAGAAGAACTCTATAATCATGAATGAAGCCAAATACGAGTCCCAGGATAATGGTGAAAAATCCAATTTGGGTCGGTCATCAGGACCAGAGTTTAGTCTTTTGAACTTTCAGACTCATGCAAGGAATTTCTCTCTCTCTCTCTCTCTCTCTCTCTCTCTCTCTCTCTCTCTCTCTCTCTCTCTCTCTCTCTCTAAGAAATCCTAAAACGCATTAAAATGGTAGAAAAAAATGAGAAAGAAGAAAAACCTTCAGAGAATGGGAGGAAAGATTTTGATATCGTAATGTTTTGTTTAGTTGTAAAGGGACAACAAAAAAATGATATGGTAGCTACTTATTAAAACCTGCTCTGTATCAAATTATGCTGGGTATTCTACCAATAATTTCATTAAATTATGGTCTTCTAGTTCCAATTACTTCTCATGTCGTTATCATTGTCATGCAACCAGTTTATAGTCAAGTTTCTATCAAAGTTTCTGTAGAGGAAGAATTCCTGAATACATTTCCAAGAATTGCTAAAACAACTGAATGAAATATCCAAATCAGACGTGTTATTCAGACAGTTTTGACAGGTTCGGGAGAACCGGTAGTGATCATTTTTATTGGTTCAGAGAACTGGAAAATACCACCTCTGATTGGCACTGCCCCTCCGCCCCCTGTCCCTTCCAGGAGTCTCCACACACCCCTGTTTGGCTGCCAGGAGGCTTCCGGGTGGCTTTCTAGGCAAAAAAAAACAGGGCGCGGGGCGGTGGCCAACCAGTCACATGACCATATAGACACACCAAGCCCTGCCCACCAAGCCACGCCCACAGAACTAGTAGTAAAAAAATTTGAATCCCACCACTGATCCAAATGATATAACTGTGGTTGAACTGTAACATTTCATGTACACTTCCGATTAAAGTATATTTTGTAGAAGAAGAAGAGGAACTCTGGATTTCCAGATGTTGTTGAACTACAGCTCTATCATCATAGTCATTGTGATGCTGGATATGGCATCTGGGTACCATAACCCAAAACATTTGGATGGCCAAACATATACTGTGTAGCCTTTCCTATATACTTCTATAGTAAATATGCGCTTAGTAAGAGTTTTCCAAGCATTCAGTTATGGACCCACAAGTATATTTGCTTCCACTATAAAAACGCTCTTCTAAGCAGAAATTTAGGCTAGTTCTGAAAGACAATATATAAAAAGGAAGTTCATGACTGAGAACCGTAGTGTAATAGATTAGGTTAGTCTAATTCCCAAACAGTGACATAGTGAATGATTCATGTGACATTTTGTCTTCTTATTACAATGTTAGAGAAATTAGGTTTTGAATCCATTTAGTCAAAAAGATAGTGCTTCAGTGCACTTCACTGACCTTTATAATATTTCAAAAAATTATATAAGGCATGTCCTTGTATTTCATGCCATTTTTCTCTTCTGAAGATCAGCAGACTTGATGAGAAGTAAAAGCAGTATTATGTAGTGACTGGCTTTCTTTGCTGTGAATTATTCTCTCTCTCTCTCTCTCTGTCTATACACATGTGCATATAATTAAGTCCAGTTAGACATTATCTTGTGGGCTTATCTGGAATTAGTTTGAGTCTGTGACACCAGATGAGGTGGACACAGTCCTTCGGGCTGCTAGCTCAGCCACTTGTTCATTAAATTCATGTTCTTCTCTTGCCCCACAAATTGTTAAGAGTTACTTAGGAGGTGACTTTGGGAATTTGGGATACCTGTGGTAGTATCTGCTTCTTTGACAAAGGTTCTTTCAGCCTTGAAAATGGCAGTGATGCAACCCCTGCTCAATAAATTATTACTTGATCCACAGATTCTGCACAATTTATGTCCCATCTTAAGCTTTCGTTTTGGGGAAAGGTTTTTGACAATGTGATCAAGCAATAGTTCTTGAGAATCCTAGAGGAAATAGATTATCTGGACTCAGTCCAGTCAGCTCATTCTGGGGACAAAATAACAGAACAGCAGAGTTGGAAGAGACCGTGGAGGTCTTCTAGTCCAATTCCTTGCTCAATCAGAAGACCCTATACCATTTCAGACAAATAGCTCTCCAGGTTCTCAGGGCTGAAATATCTACAACTTCTGGAGACAAGTCGTTCCACTGAGTAATTGTTCTATCAGGAAATTTCTCTTAATTCTAGGTTGGTTCTCTTCTTGATTAGTTTCCATCCATTGCTTCTTGTTCTGCCTTCAGTTGCTTGGCAAAATAGGTTGATCTCCTCTTCTTTGTGAAAGCGAGAGATAGCATAGGGCAGTGATGGCTAACCTTTTTGGCATTGAGTGCCCAAAGCGTGCGCACATCCCCAAAATGCAATGCATGTGTGTCCCTGTGCATGCGCCCCCCCGCAAATGCGTGGCAGAGACCTGAAGACCAGCTGGGAGGTGTGTACACATGCATTGCTCGCATGCCCACAGAGAGGGCTCTGCGTGCCACCTCTGGTACGTGTGCCATAGATTCATCATCATGAGCATAGGTTGTGTTTTTTGATAACTTTTAGCAGAGATGGGATATATGCCTCCATTCCAATGCTCTTTGATCTCGAGGCAGTTTTTGATACTGTTCATGCTATCCATCTTTGACCAACTATAGTGTTTGGAAATGAAGGACATTTTACTGTGGTGGTTCTGTTTTTTCTCTGGTCAGTTTCAGCCAATGGTAACAGGTAGAATGATATATCATTATGAAGGACAGCAGGACTCAATACTTTTTCTCCTTCTAGCACTGCATGAAACTTCAAAAATTTCCAATCTGTTTGGGTTGTTGACCGTAGAATATTTGGACCTAATGAAATGCTGTGTGGTTGGAGCACTTCCAGGAGAACATAGGATTCCCTCCCACCACACTAGCACCAGCACTTAGACTTGTATATTACTTCACAGTGCTTTACAGCCCTTCCTAAGCAGTTTACAGAGCCAGCATATTACCTCCCACAATTTGGGCCCTTAATTTACCGACCTTGGAAGGGTGGAAGACTGAGTCAACCTTGAGCTGGCAAGAACTGAACAGCTGACAGTCAGCAGAATTAGGCTGCAATACTGCATTCTAACCACTGTTCCACTGCGTCCTTTCTGTTGCTCATAAAATCAATTGGTCCCATTAATTCAATATCAGTGAAACTACCGTGTTTCCCCAAAACTAAGACATGGTCTTATTTTCTTTTGAACCCAAAAAATTGGGCTTGGCCTTATTTTGGGGGGACGTTATTTCACACACACCCCTGCAAAAGCAGCAGGAGGCCCCACACACCTTGTGCCTCCTTGAAGAACAGACCTACCTCAATCGTTGGTGGGGGGGCATTGCAACCATTGGAGTTGGCGAATCCAACGATGAGCGAGGGTGCGGTGGCAGGACACATCAGGTCATGTTGGCCATCCCCTTGACAGCAGGCCGCTGTCCTGGCTGGGTCTAGCCACTAGCAGCACTGGCAGGCAACAAGGTGTGTAGCTGGCATGAAAACAAAGAAGTGGTGGTGGTAGGAAATGAGGTGCACAGCCAACGCAAAGAAGAGGGAGGTGGCAGCAGTGGTGGGACATCTGGTTGCAGTAGTATGGTCAGGCCGACGGCATGGTGCAGAGTCCTGGGAAGCATGGATGGAAGCACGTGCACAGCTGCATGCTTGAACCATTACCACCACCTCCAGGTATGGTGAGCCCCGGATCAGAACTCCACAAGGGGCCCTTGGCTGTGAGGTTTCCTGGTGCTGCAACAGGGCTGGCACAGAGAGGTAGAAGGAGAGGCAGCTCCTGATCAGCTCAGCTGATCCACAGGTCCCGATTAACGGTCCCAGCTGCCATTAGCTGACCTGGGGAAGGGAAGGGCTGCCTCCTGTGCTTATACCAACTCCCTTCACTAGGGCTTATTTTCAGGGGAGGGTGTATATTTAGGCCCACCCCAAAAATCAGGCTTGGTCTTATTTTCGGGGCATGTCCTATTTTCAGGAAAACACGGCATTATGTGCAAATAGATCACACTTGCTTTCTCATCGGTTGTGTTTCATAATCATGTGCTCTGTAGGCAATAATGTGTATGATTATCTAAAGGAATCCTGACCTGGGAATCTTGGAAGAGACATTAAAGTAAATAAGTATTTATTTAATTAAAGGATTTATATGGCCATTTAGCTCAAGCAATGACTCTAAAAAGCCCCCCACAAGCAAGCATATATGAATGACATCCAGAAATTACTTTTGATTAAAAACCAGAAAGTGTTACTGCTGCGATTTACAGTGTAATTAAACTAAAATATTGTTGGATGGCTCCACATATAGTTGTGTTTAACCAACTTAATTTTTTCTGATTTCTGTGTATGATTAAGCACGATTAAGATATTCCCAATCCAGGCATTTAATTTAACTCTCTTATAAAAGAGGAAAAGACTACAGTACATTGTCCCAGGAAAATGGGTGAAGTCAAACACTGTAACATCAAAAAAGGTGTGCTTGATAATCATCAACAAATTTACTCCCCCACCCCCCATGAAAATATTAAGTTAAACCACTTTAATGGGACTGTGTTTACTGTGTGATTTTTGTAACAATATATCTTGGGCTTCCTATACAACCCACAACTAAGTTATTAAAACAAGCCATGAAATATCCCCACCAATAGTCAGAGATCCATATTTGCAGAAAAACACCAAGAAAATAAGTTTTATTTTTCAAATGTTGCCAACCACTTTTAGCAGATTCAGGCAAAGAACATCAAATCTGGACTTTCCATGTTTCTTTTTCTTTTCTGAAAACCCAGCATGAAATAATCAATGAAAAGCAGTTCAGAGAAAGGACAGCATGCTATTAGTTTTGGAACAAGGTGGAGGCAGGGAATAACTCCTTACAGAATATTTCTCCATCAGTAGCTGACAACTTCTCAGGTGTCATTTCAAAACCCTTTGGGGCAAAGCAAAGTCTGGATGACAACCGATTTTGCTCTTTATAAATAAGAAGTGGAGTGACAGAATATTGTTTATATCGTGATATCGACCACATTAGAAAGGGTTCATTGGAACGATAGGATGCAATTACTGTCTATATCCTATATGAGGCAGCAGCCCAACTGGCTGTAAATAAACTCACTATACAGGTAGTCCTCGGCTTACCACAATTGAGCCCAAAATTTCTGTTGCTAAGCGAGACAGTTGTTAAGTGAGTATTGCCCCATTTTACGACCTTTCTTGCCACAGTTGTTCAGGGAATCACTGCAGTTGTTCAATTAAGAACACAGCTGTTAAGTGAATCTGGCCTCCCCATTGACTTTGATTGTCAGAAGGTTGCAAAAGGGGATCACATGACCCTGGGACTCTGCAATTTGTC